>KL283203.1:1455-43831 GCA_000699545.1 Podiceps cristatus | reverse complement strand
AAAAATTTCCTGCTTTATGTCTGTCTGGGATATTCTTTCCTCAATCTATTATCTTATTCTTCTTTACATTAATTCTCACCTCATATTTGCCCAACCAAATTCCTAAGTTATTCATACCCATCTATACTTCTGATTGAAGTGTCACTGTATTTATCAAAATTCCTAGCTATAGTAATTTGAAAATTATATTGCTGTCCAATTTATGTACTTCTACATGTCATTAATGGATTTATCATTTAATATGAAACTTAATGCCAGATCATACAGGATTCAGGTTGATGTTTCTCACATATCCAGAAGTAACAGTACTGATAAAAATTCATTTTAGTTTATCGGCCACCTGTTCATTATTCACTGCCGGTATTATCATTATTATTACTATTATCCAGCCAATATTACTACTACTTCTCTTTGAGCTTTCTGTGCAACAAAGTTTCAAAGCTCTTTTCAGAATAATGACAAATCACAAGACATTTCAGTTTACTCACGCATTCAGAATCCACTCTACATTTTTTAAGATTTTATACACATACAGTTGACCTTTCTGCCTGAATCCATCACAATATGTTGACATCAAGACATGCTTAATGGTAAGACTGACCATTTCGTTTTGATTTCAGTAAGATTTTGCTAATAAGGTCTCCATATTCCAATTTATGGTGCTTTGCCAGGTAAAAAAAAAAATAAAAAAATCTTTTATGGTCACACAGTTAAGTGTTAATTATATTTAACTATACATGTATGCTATATATTTCATCTTATAGACATCCATCTCTATGTGTACTTAACAGTTCTCTTTTTCACAGCTGGAAGATACAGAATGTACACTCTTGCATAGTCCTTAACTGTTAACATCCAGAACATAATTTTGAAGTTTCTTACAATTCCCTCTTAATTTCGATGCAAAGATAAGCACCCTTTTCTGATCCACGCAAATGTCAACTCTCAAGACTGCCATCACAGCTACAATTACTGCTACCATCTACTAGAAGAATAACAGGAGTCAAAGGAATCAAATCACATCACTTAATATTACAGTACTTTTCCAATAGCGGGCCCATTCACAATATCAGCCATAAAAATGCATTAATGATTCTAAATCTGTCGGATGCACTATTCATGCAAAAGTGTACAGGGGATATGTTTAAATAATTTTTCTAAAGTTTTTGTACAAATGAGATGTACAATACCTTTCATATTTTTTAAGAAAAAAATGGTTCGGTTAGTAACAAATAACTAAAACCAGCTAATTTTTTTTTTTTTTTTTTTTTTTAAAGAGCCTCTCCCCTGCCACAAATTCAAAGACTGAGAAATAGCTGAAGTTTTGGAAACAGAATGTACCACTGCAAATAATGTCTGCAGTGGCATGGATTTCCTATTTTAGAGCTCTCAATTTTACCCTTTGGCAAACGACAGTCACTACCATGGAACTAAACTCTCAGATCCTATAGTCTCACAGATAATATACAGAGGTGATCACACTTTGAAATTACTTCCGTTTATGGACTTGGCATCAAAAGTATGATTTTTAAAATACTGGTTTAATGTATATGTTTTTAACCTTTTATTATTAACAGCAACAATAATTTTTAAAAGCACACTTAAGCACAGATTCCCAACATTGTCACTACTTAACAGTATTGTTTTATTTGTATGCATCTGTCTATTATGTATAGTACCATTATGCTGTGAAGGAAAACAAATATAATACAATTTTAAGCTATTCTGAATTTTTATTCTAATTTTCAATACTTAACTTTACAAATTTTTCCAATATAAAATTGTATTGCCATCAATTCTCATATAAAACAAATTGGTGATTTTGTGGGGGTTTTTTTACCTAACAGGTTCACTTGAAATATTCAGGGCTTTTCACTACTATTTCTATCAAAAATAAGTTATATATAAATTCAGTGTTCAGCCATAGCGCCTGGATAGAGAATGATATTGAGAAAAAATATAGTCAGTACATGTTTTCCACACACTTGTGGAAAGTTTTCTCATCCAATGTTCTATCACAGTGGTTTTTCCTATCTATTTCTTGATTGAAGTTAAAAAAAAAAAAAAAAAAAGAAAAAAGAGCACTCAGATATTCTGGAACATCAGACACTAAAGACCATTTAATAACAACTTTCATTGTTCAATTCTAAGTTACCAGAGGCACACTGTCCATTCAACTAAGTTCAGTCAGTAATGTTTTTAAGTATCTGACACAAACACGGGCAAGGCTGTACAACTGTTGCCTCACAACTAGATTAATTTCTATGGCTACATAAATACATGTATCATACACAATTTTTCATATTCTTTTATCATCGAATCATAGAATGGTTGGAGTTGGAAAGGAACACCCCCCATCATGGGCAGGGATATTTTCCACCAGATCAGGTTGCTCAAAGCCCCGTCCAACCTGAACTTGAACACTTCCAATGACAGAGCATCCACAACTTCCCTGGGCAACCTGTTTTACATCAGACACACTTTTCTCTTTTCTCACCAAAACAAATAATATGTTTACTGTTATCATCATCATACTTATTATAGGGCATTGCAAATCTGTTGTTACCATGACAGTTTCCATTATATAGACTTCTTTCACCAAGAATGGGAAATAAATAGTTGTATCAGAGATATACAAAGACAGTAACAATACCATAAACTTCAAAAAAGAAGTGATCCTCATAATAAAAATCCATGCAGTGAAATTAATACCTGTAGGACTTCCTTTCATGACTTTCCCAATACACAGATTCACAGTCTCCTGTTCCTCCACGAAGATGGCAACTGACTTGCCCAATACATTTTTTAACAAGCTCAAGAACCAATAAACATGGTATTTTTTTAAAATTAATTTTGCTTTTCAAGTTCTCACAACATCTACATGAGCAAAGATACTTAGTAAGAAAACTCCCTCAACTTAAAAAAAGTACCTGGAAGTAGAGACTTAAGTGTCTTGTTCTTGTACAAACACAACACTTATATACTGAAATGAACTGCTTTGCAGACCTATTTGTTTGGGATTTTAAAAATTCTAGTCCTGAATCCTAGGAACTTTCAAAATCATCCTATAGTAAGATAATTAAAAGTGCCATTATAATCTTTAAAGTCAGAGAACTTCTATTAAACAACTGTTGGAACAATGGCCCAAACTTGAAATTTTAAATATCAAGTAGATTAGTAAAAGTTTTTGTTTTGAGGTTTTGGGGGGTTTTTGTTGGTGGGGGTTTGGTTGGTTGGTTGTTTTTTTGGGGGGGTGGTTTTTTGTTTTGTTGTTTGTTTTTTTTTAATTATACTTTTCTGTAACACATTTAGAGAGTAGATGTGTATGTGTATGAATGCATATACAGATATACACACAAACACATAAATATGTGTGTATATATACACACATACATGTGTGTGTATATATATGTACATATGTATTCAATGTATCTTGAAGTTAGTAATAAAAGAACTGTCACTGGCTGCTTGCTTACAAGCTACATTAAATCTGATCTAAATAATCATATAGAAGATGTTCTGCACTTATTCTAGTTTATTTCCTTTGAAAATACCTAAGTTTTAATCATCTTCTGAAATGGCAGTACATCATGCCATTTTTGAGTTGTGGCTAGCATTCACATTTAAAGACTTTTGACAGGGAGCTATTCACCACCATCACTTTTCATTTAGTTCTTTTGATGACAAAGAGCAAATAGAAACCTCCATCACTGGCCAGACAGCAGCTTCCACAAGGAGAAACATCAATATACTTCATAAATGCTTTGAAATGGGAGCAGTACTTAATATACTTACATACCATGAAATGGAAAAAATACAATCCCTATATTCTGTATGGTTCAACAAATCAAGGTTGGAGTAGCACAAATTCAAGAAAGAAGAAGATTTGAAGGGAAGAAGGATGGATTATGAGGTGTAACAGAAAAAAAAAATACTGTCTAACAACCTTCATGAATTCCTCAACTGGACAAAGTTTACATAAAGCCTTGCCGCACAGGCTATTCAGCTCAGCACCTGAAGCACGGCAAGAGTACTAACTGAAAACTAGCCCTTCAGCGGATTCGCCGATTGGTATAGAAAGTTATTGGACATTTTGCAAACAGAGAGGATTTTGTTTCATTCAGAGCTGATCATGGTTAGCAGAGAATCAATCCCAGAATCAATGGTGCCAGGTATTGGGTAGTTTTAATATGGAATCTGATCAGGTTTGGTACCATAAAAAGGGTGTTCACAAAACTGCAGCCTCAGCATGGGTAGAGCAGGGTGACATCTGCAGGCTAAATATCAGGGATTTGCACTGAGCTCAAAAACCAAGGAAGCAAATTTGGGAAAATTCTGGAGGAAAGATGTTACGGGTTGTATCATATAAAAAGTAACAGAGAACAGAAAAATGTCCAAGGAAAGTTAACATGGAAGGGCGGTTTTTCCTCAAGTTGGGTGTTTATTATTATTATTAAAGAATGTGTTGTGTACTGTTGATTTATGAGATTATTTAAACTATACAATAATTTACTAATACATTGCTAGTGCAATAGGTTAAAGTCAAAAAAAATTGCTCCTTAGAGCAATAGAAAGCACTTAGTACAGTATACTCTGTCACGAAGTATTACATCACGAAGTATGTAATGTATACATAAAAACAGATGCTAAACATAGATGTACACAGATGCTAAGAACTTTTTATTTTCCACATGACTTTTTAAAATTTATTTCTCCCTTTCAATATGACCAAAATTACTCATTTTAAAAGGCAGGTATAAAAACTGACTGTTAAAAAGCATCCAAATAACACATTTTTTTTCATCAGCATTATACAGCTTTTTAATGTACATAAGATATTTATTAGCTGTTTTCACTGTAAGTGAAATTACGTCATTATTACGTCTTGTTATAACCATTAATTTATTCCTATTCATAACATTCATGAAGAATAATCTTCATGAACAATTGTTAGAACACCATATCGATCTTTACAAATGTAACTGTACTAAAATGTAAAATTTATGTTTAAAGCTTCATAGTTTTAAAGTTATATATATATATTTTAACAGTTAAATGAATAACGCAATTCAAAATTGCTGCTCTCTGTGTATCATAAATTACTTTAAGCTGCATTTTCTATCAGAAAATAGTATAAAATATTAAACAGCTTTGTGAAAGCTCCAAAACATCAGTGCCATGAGTATGCTTACTCTTACTTAAGGTGGCTCTGTAATACCCATGCACAATACTAACATACTGGTTCACAGTTGAAGTAAAATATAAAAAGAAATGTAAGAGTAATTTATGCTAGCACACTGATTTCAATTTTTCTTTTTCTTTTTTTTTTTTTTTTTTTTAAATTTCATTGACTGAAATTCAATAAAGGATAGTGATGGTAATTTGACAAAAGGTCTACATATGCATTGTAGTACACAATACTGGTAGTAAGTATTCTACTGGTAAGTAAAATATTCATTGCAGTAGTATTTGTACAGAGGTTTTCTTTAATTTCACATTTTAATGTCTTTACCTGACCCTCTCAAGAGTTCAGCAAAAAGAAAATTAGTGGTAATGTTTTCAATTTAATTAGTACATTACATGCACTGTAATTATTAGTGGGAAATGTTATATTAATGAATGTAAAAAGTTAGCTGTAAATTACCTTGGAGTTATTATCAATTTCCCAAGTTACTGCTCCTTAAGATAACCCTCTCCCTATGGTCCTTCCGGTAATTTTTCTTTGCCTGATAAACATGATGATTAAACAGCACACAGTGCAAACCTTTGATACTTTTTAAATTAAATCCATGCCCAGCCTAAGGGCTGTGTCTGATTTCAACTAAATGTGTCAGTTAATCAGATAAAAAATTATCAGCAACTCAAAGAAATAGCAGCCTTAGGCTTCATCAGTGCCAGAGAAAGCTGAACAAAATAAGACATACAGACAATATCACATTATGAGTAAAGGTTACTGCTAAGCATATCACTGCATAGAACTATTCACCACCTTAATATTGTCTATTTTAATGAAATATTGCATACAACAGCCAAAATAATATCAAAGAAGGAAAAAGGAAGTTGTAGACCTGTGCCTACATATGCCTGTTGACATGTATTGCAAAAAAATTTGAACACTCTCATTCAGAAAAATGCAGAATATCCCCAAACTGTTTAGAACAGATCTATGTAAGAAACTAAGGTATAAATAGCTGAAGAATGGTAAAACTGGCTTTATTTTTTTTTACTTCACATCTTTGCCAGAACAGACTTCATTTTATGACCAAGATACAAAATAGATTATCTCTAAATGAAATCGGCTTACCAATTAATATCCTCCTTGAAGCTTGCATGAGTGACAGAAAACTGTTACATATGCTTAAATTAAAGTTTTTAAAGTAATTAAAGTAATTTGTGTCTAAATAATGATTATCAGTCATTTGCAAAACTTCAAATTAAAATACAACATATTTACAGGTGTGTGATTGACAATATATACATTAATAACAGGACTTTTAGGCTTCTGCAATTATTTGAGTGGAAAATTCTTAAATATGAGTTTTGCCTTATAATTTGTGAAGCATCCTAAGATCATTCATTATACTGATTTCAAACAGAGTATGTGATTTTTCTCAGCTTTGATATGTCTGTCAGAAGCAGCTGCGAGTAATCTAAGACAGTATGGAAATATCCCTGAGACACAGGGATATAATAACTCTACTTCAAATTGAAAAACCGCTGTTTGGTAAGGTTCTGCAGACTGGCTAGGAATGGCATAGCATGCAGATCATTACACATCATCTGGGACTTTCCTATCTTCCACTTGGAGACCTCAAAGCACATCTATCTCATGCCTTCATGCCTTAAGAAACAGCAGTTCCAAAAACACAGGTGGAAATGAATTTGAAGTGGATTCACATGAAAAACCTGTGTTAACATTCTCAGCAAGTCTTCAGTGCACTTAGCTTAACTCACTTCAAATAACTTTTGAATAATAGTATCTATATAAGGAGATAATACCATAAAACTTACTCACTTTAAAAGCTAATTAGATTCATTTCTATGAATGCCCTGCATAGGGCACAGACAGACACAACACTACCTTTACACATAACCAATGGTCTAACTTCAAGAGTTTTACATATGCAATTGTTGAAATATTGCATGCACACGCGCGCACACACACACACACACACAAAAATCTATTAATTCAGTGTAAGGGGGCATTCAGTCACAGATTTTAGTATCTAATTGCAATCTCATAATAACAACATTTAATTAGTGTATGGTTTTCTTGCTACCTGGAAGCACCACAGATTCAGGGAGATGGTGCAGGGGTACATTTGTATGTACGTGAGCACACACGCACACTGCTGCAAATGAAAAAGAAGAGTAAGCGAAAGAGACAGAAATACCATTCTCAAAGTCTAATATCAAACAGAAGCATATTGAAATAGTGCAGTTCAAAAGGCTAGAATTAAATTCTAAATAGTAGAAAAAGAAACCAAAGAAAATCTACCACTATAGCCATACATCACACAATAAATGCAGGCTTTCCTGATATACTGATTCTCCATTTAGCTGCATAAAGTGAACAATTAGTCTTAGGAATTACAAATAATTCATTAATGAATTTTTCTTTATGTTATCTCATATATTAACTATTTTCCTAGAACACGAGCAAGTTGAGACCTTTTTAGATATTCTATTTCAGAAGCATTTTCTTCAAAATAATTTTAATCACGACTTATTTTTTCTAGTAAAGTCATGCCAAAAAGAATGCATTTAGTAAAATTTAATACAGTTAGATATGTCTATCAAAAAATCCTAGAATACTAGAATCAATATCAATTGACTTATCCATTATTGCAAAGCTTACCTAAGGACTATTCTACAGAATATATTTTCTTTATACAAGTGAACTGAGTGCACAGGAGGCCTCTGTGCAATCAACAGAAGCTAAAAAGTCTTTGACAGGTAGACAACAGTCTGCAGCCGAACAAAAAACAATTAAAAAAGGCATTTAGTGCAGAGATTTTGTTTCACATAAATGTCTCCTTCACCTTTGGGACTTCCAACTCTTAAATGTTCAAATAATTACAGAGCAAACTTGCCTGCAGACACTTCTTTCAGGAAATCTTATTTATAAAATTACATCAATGAAGACTGATTACTTAATTTGATAACCAAATTTAGCATGAACAGTCAACTCCAGACTGAATAAAAAACATTACATTGTAACAATGAGATGCCAATGAATAACTACAAAACAGTCAAATAACCATACATATTTCTGTTCCCATGCTAGCTTGGATATTGTAAATTTTGGTGATGGTAAGTGTACCTATTTTGCTGTAAACAACAATTATATCAATAATGATAGCATGAAAGACAAAAAAAATTTATAAACACTTCTTACACATTTATCCAGAATTAGTAGTCAACCACTGTCATTTAAATTTAAAAACTAGGTTAAGATACCAACATATGCAATAACGCGTGGCTTCAAAAAAAAAAAAAAGTCTTTGCCTAATGAAGGCATGTACTAGCCTATATTATGTTCCAAATCAGTGCCTTGCTGAAGATAAACCACTTACTATATGAATAAAAAGAAGGTCAAAGGAACATTCATTTGTATGTTTCTAGTCACGAGAAGATTTGCGACTTAGATAATGCAACTCAGTCCACTTGCACCATATTGTCTGTCTTCAGACGAGGTAGAATTTTGCTCTTATGTTTCTTTTTACAAACCTTAAGATAGTTTATCAAGGCTGGCTTTTGCCTATGTTCTTAACATACACACAAGCTTTTTTTTGCCTTGCTCTGCATTAGCTTTCAACCACATTGAGCCTCTATGTGGACCAACTTCTAGATGGTAAAGGCAATCTATCCCTCCGCAACAAAGACCAACAATACAGAGATCCAGTACAGCATCTAGAAAACAAACACTGAGCATTCTACAGCTTGCTCTGGTTACCTGAGGTACACAGGACAGTTTGGATAATTCAATTCATTAACAGCATTCCAATATGGGAGGATACTCTAGGAAAACATCATACAAGAATTAAATATTTAGCCTCATCTATTTCTGTATGAGTACTGGCAAAGCAATGTTATTTAATGAAGTATTTCAGAAGACATGCTGGCAAATACCAAAGCACATAAGTAGCTTCATTCATGTTACTCATTCTGCGAGCAAACGGGTTTTTTGAGCAAGTAAAACCATTGGCATGACAGGACAAGATTCTGAGTTGTCCTTTTGTTGTCCTCTTAACACGTACGACAAGACAAGACTCAGAACCATGGGAGAAGCAAGTCTTAAATGAAAATAAGCTATTCTATTAGAAACAAATCTATTCTTCCCTTATGTTTCCTTGTAAAGAACATAGCTTCCTGAGAGCAAAGAAATTAAAAAAAAAATATCTAAAATTAACTCTTATATACCATAATGCAACATTAAATAGTTGCACGCTTATTGTAATATATACAAGAATTTCAGATGAAGTAAGTCAATTTTATTGTCACTACCAAGTATGACAAGTAGGTACGTTTACGTACACTTAGATAACTCATTCTTCCATGTACTACAGCTAAGAACATCTTTCAAAACTGCACTTCATATTTATGAAACCTATTTAATGTGAATCTATACACACACAGAGATATACATGCACTCTCACATCACCACTGAACTCTAGTTACTTTAAAAGGAAAAAGAAACTTTTAAGAATATGGCAATTTGCTTATATTTTGAACATATTATGAACAGTACAAACACTCTACATCTTAAGAGAGTATTTTTTCATAATACTAATGTTCAGGACTTTGTAATTTCCAGTATTTATAGGAAAGGGCTACTAAGAGTATTTCATATACCCCATGAAAATGTTACTGTTAAACTTAGAATTACAGCAACCAGCCTTGAAGAAATAGCATCTGGAGCATACTGTACTGGAGCAAAATATCACATTCCGTAAGAGGAAATGAACTTCCACTTAAGGTTGACTGAGATATAAAATTATTCAATGCAATATTTGAACAAGTCATGCAAACATTTTCAAAAGTGTTCATTACTACTTGCCTGAAGCGTTGATCATATTCAGTAATTTGAGGTACTTGAGTAAAAAATATTTAATGACAGACGTGAAAAACAAAGTTTTTACCTTAGAGTCCCTTGAAGGCAAAACTGAAATTTTGTAAGTCTGAAGATTCTTAACCTAGACTTTTATGAACAGTTAATTCACGCCTGCATCACTGCTGAGTCATCATCTGATAACTTGAATGTGATTTATATAACACACACTGTGCAGACTCAAAATATTTGCAATCATTCCTGAATTGTCACTAAAACGCTAATGCTGAAGTACCTGTACAGTAACTGATTGATAAATTCAAAATTTTTAACTGTTCATGGACATTTCACTTTCTTCACAGGTATTTTTTTTAGTTCAAAACTGTGCCATCTCTCAAAGTGTCTAAGTGTCATTTTTTACTATAAGGTAAGTATTATACTGGAGATTATTGTAGTGGCATGAGTGACTGGAATACAGAGGTATATAATAAATGAATGTGTAAAAAGAAAGGCATGCCTGAGGATGCAAGATTCACTTTACCTCATTTGGTATTACTCTAATGGGAAATTGTAGGCCACTATGAACAAACAACAGTCAGCTGCCAGAAAAGCTGAACAATTTTCACCTGAAAACATTCTAGGAGCATATGCTTATACATATAAAAGTCTTAAAACATTATATTTGAAGTTAATTTTCTCAAAAGTTTCCTTGACAAATTTCATGCCTCTTGCTACCTGAAACTACTTGAGAAATCTAAACCTAGCCTATATTTAATTCTATTTGCATAGTAAGGCAGCTCGGGCCTATTGTGATACTAATAGTACAACTTCACCGACTTTAGTATGATTATTCTTCACTCACAGACAGGTAAGAGAATTACAAACAAAATTTAATTTATATCAATCCATTGCCGCCACTAGGAAACGATCATATTCTGTAAACATGCAAGTATTTAATCTTTTCTGCATGAAACAGTGTCATTTGTTCTGCTACATCTGCTACATTTGTTTGCAAGTTGTATTACTTTAACAATTTCTTCAGAATCTCATATATACATTTTCAAATTACTAAAACCTTAAGTTGCTATTACTCCTATGAGCAGATCAACTTGGAATGGACTCTGAAATACCACATACAAAATCTCATACGAAGATCTCTAATAAATATTCCAAATTACAATTTTTTCCAGTGACAACATATTTTAGATTAACTCTCTCAGAAATATTCTCATTATCTACACTGCCAATAGTCAGCTCTTCTGATCTTATCATCACTCCTCCTTGCCTAAAAGCAGAACACGGGACCTTCTAAAACATTAAACTGGAGGAAATTAGTCTCTCTATTTGGAACACAAGTCTAGAAGAAAGGCCTCTTTCTTTTTGGACTTGGAACAGAAACCTCATGAACCCTCCTCTAATCTTCAACAGAATTTCTTTTTCTTCTCCAGAAGTCAAGAGGGTTTGGAAGTTCTTTAAAACTGTTAGGAATCTCAGCAATACAACACCAGAAGTATGTTTCATCACATCAAGTTACTATGTCTAGGTTATTATTTTTGTCTAAATATCACTGATCTTGGAAATCATTATGTCCAAATATGAAAATACCACTGAACAAAAATGAATTAAAGGCATACTCACAACTGTCAAATTTTTCTACAGCCTGTACAAACTTAAAGCAATCCTGATAAAAAATTCCTTAAAAACCCAAAACATCACTTTTTAAAATGGTATACTTTTTATTCTAATTTTTAGTATAGCAATCCTCTTCAGATTTAAACATTTACAGAGTCTTTTTTGCCCAATGATTACTATTCCAAAACTCGAGTTTTGCACTGCACTTCTCATAGTGAGATTTCATTGAGGATTCAAACATCTTGAGCAAAATAAAGAGAAATATGCATGTTCCTTGTGAAAACACTGTTGTTTCCTGCTCCTCATCTATGACACCATTTACTCTTTCAAAATGAGTGAAGACAACCTTATTTTCAAATAGTATTGTACCAACTACGGTACAGACAGAATGTCCAAGCTACTTTCACAGCTAGTTGCATTAATCACAACATAACAACCTCAGAATCAATGGGAAAAAAAAAAAAAAAATCACCAAAGCTTAGAGGCTTCCCTTACAACCATCTCAAGATAATTCAAATTCAAACAGACACAGAATAAAAAAGTATTATAAAATTCTAAAGCATGTATAAAAATCATTTGGAAGATATATTGAACACTACTCAGTACCTCTTTCAGGTTGGTAAGATGCACACAAGACATACAAAAAAGATCATCAGTGCCAATGAAAAAAGAGCAGTAATAGAGGATGCACAAATAAATTTAGCATGCAGTTTACATCATGGCTTCTTCCTTTTAGCACTTTCACCAAAAACAGTCTCCCAGAATGGTCTATATTAGGAACCATGCAAACTAAGGCTGGTAACAAACCAGGTCATCTCGTTTAGCAGTGACTACACTTTCAATTCAGTTTTCAACATTTTGTAAACATTTGTTTTATTGACAATTTATTTGAACTGTTAATGATTTTAAGTGTCTGACCCTAACTTATCGTTACTGGTCTCACTCTATTAAAGGGCAGCATAGAATTAAGTTTGCATTAATTTTACCTTTTTCCTTTCTAATACGTACAACATAATATTTCACGGTTGGTAATGTTTCTGCAACATGGCAGCAGTTCACTTATTCCAACTCTCCACCTATAGTAGGGTTTATGTGATCCATTAAATAAGCCACTTATTTCAATTACAAGACATGGGGCTATTTCCCACTGACAGATCCTCATTTCCTTTCCAGAAGGAAATTTCTAAAGCACTTGTGTATCAAGCTAACTAACAAGTATTCTGGGAATATAGCCCTACCTGGATGTTCTAGATCAAAGAAATCCATGGATAGCAACATTTTTTTTTAATAAAACAGAAGTAGACTAAGTAGTCTGAAAAATCATAAACATGGTAGAGAAGCACCAATTTCAGTCTACATGCAAGACAGAGCTCAGACAGATGAAGAATGCAATCATTTTACTATGTGTAAATCAGGATGTGCAAACAGACTGGAGTGCAGAACAATTCAATCCAGCCTGATTTTTCTGCTGCAGCCTTGAAACAGGGGAAGTTCCCATTCCCTGTCACACACGTCATGTACAAAAGGACAAGAATGTCAGAATGCAAGACTCCAGAGTGCAACATGCTGGCTGTCAAATCACTCTTCTGGGGACAAGCAGCAGCAGGGTGTATTACTTAATCAGGATTTATAAAGGGGTTGGGGAGGGGGGGACGGGGACACAGGGAGGTGGATTCAACCTGAGCTCCTGTTTCTTCTCCTGATTTTGGTGGTTGGTTGGGGGTTTTTGGTGGATTTGGGGTTTGGGTTTTTTTAAGCAAATCAAAATGGTCAGTGATAGAGTTCATTTAGCACCAGAGGATACCTAATGCCTCAAAACAGGTCCATGTTTATGCTTAAGTTTACCCCCAAAACCAATTTGATTCATGGAATATTAAGCTATATTGTAGTTGCCTATCAAAGGAAACAATGAAATATCACACAGCATAGTATCAGACTGCAGTAAGATGTTTCTATTACTTCTATGATACAGATGTAACTGTTGCATTACATGCAACTTAGAATGAAAAGTTAAGTCTCTGGCAAGTCTCAGACATGAAAAATAAATGGACCATTCGCTAAAGCAAAATGCTGACGTGTAATTCAAAATTACCACCCAATTCTGTCCAATCATTAACAACTAGTTTTCCAGTTGTGAAAAATCCTGCCATGAACACAAAAGTTATGGTCCAAGAAAAAAAAGTACAAATGTGACCCCTACTAGGAAGCCATATAAAGATTCTGTATTCCTCCGGCACCTATAAACACAATTGCGTAAGGTACTGGCTGTATTTCACACTAAGTTAAAAAGAAACAAAGAAAAACTCTGAAACCTGACCAAACCCAACTACTAAGCAGTAACTTTACATCTCCTTCAACTAGTAAGAAATACAGTACTAATGTTGGACTACATTATCTGCTGTCACTGATGGAAAAATAATGGTAACTTGACTGTAGTTTCAGTATGCAGCCGTAAGAAATATGTTTATAAAGAGAGTCCCTAAAATACACAAAATCATTCTGTAATGACAAAAAGCAATAGCTGTTTAAGGGTGGCTTATCTTTTATTTACCACCACAATAATATTTTAGTGAAAAATACTGATTTTCTATTATGGATAATTTGAAAAAACAACTTTTTCTTTCATAAGCTCTAATTCACAATTATAGAAATACCACATTTTAAAATACACCGTTAAAACAATTTACAAAACAAGAATAAAGAATGTAATTTCAATAGTTAGTTTCAGTTTAGTAACATAGATACACATACAGATATAAACCCTCAGTTATGAAAACAAGTATCTGAGTAACTTATCTCACACAAGCTGTGCAGCTGCGGTCAGCGCAACTACCTTGAGGTCTTACACCAGCAATTGACAACCACCAGAGAGGCCTTCTGTAATTTCAGGGAAGTCTCTGAAGGAAGCCTGCTATGTTCAAAGCACTCCACCTGAACCACCTGCCTAAAATGATCACACCCAAGAATATAAAATTATAAATTTAGTTTATGATTGTTAGGATCTGGCAGTTTCAATGGTTTAAACTTTACAATAGCCAACCCATCCAGCACTAACAGAGATAAAATCTGCCTTTAAGTAAAACTGTTGAACGTTAAACCTACCATTAATATAGTTCAAAATATGAAATAAGTGTAGTTAAAAGTACATACTCATAGACCATACAAAAGAATGAAAAATAATATGCTTAATCTGAGAATACATTCAAGATCTTCTATTATATACTAGAATTAAATATCAAGCATTTTGTTACTTATAAGTCTGTTCAGCGCATCGATATTTTTTAATCCATTCATAATATAAACCAGGTCGATACATACTAACAACAAGGCTTTTGTGCATAAACTCTGATAAATTTGGGTTTGGTAAGTTTTTGCACATTTCACAACGAATTTATGGATATTAAAAATAAAGAGGAAGAAGAAAAATGATGTTAATAGTGTGAAACCACCTAGCCAAAGAAAAGTTGAAATCTATCTGAATGTAAGAATATGCACTACAATTATTCATTAAATTCAATTAGAAGTTTTAACTAATCACAAGTCTGAAAAAAAAAACCAAAACTATTTATTAAGAAACTACTGAGTACAGTGTGATTAATCGATCAACCTTTAAAAAGAGCTGTGAAAGATTTGCTCTCATGTGAAACAGATGTTTTTTAGGGAAAGACTGTTACATTTAACAACTCATTTATGCAACACACAATGAAAACCTGAGCACCTATGGAAAAGGACATTATTGTTTTTCAAACTGATTTTGGAAAAAAAAAAAATTATTTCAAGGGTTTCTTGTATTTTCTGCCCTAAGAAAGGGCCAACAGTAACAGCTTAAGCATGTAGGATGAGTCTCTCAGGGAACTGCTGTGCCAGCTGAATGACAGTGGACCCCTGGCACATGTGCCAGACCAGTGGCCCACCGTGCCCTTCCTTACCGGCCCCGCAGGACTCTGCACAACCAGCTGGAAAAGCCTGCACAGGATTTCACTCTTTGTCCCATCCTTTGCAGTTGCAACATAATTTAATTTGATCTCTCAACAAATTTATATTTTAATAAGCTTAAAAGCTGTAGCATTCTGATAAAAAATTAGTAGTTCCACCATTTTCTACTATCAATGCATCTTGCATAAACAACTTTTGAGGACTGCATACTAAAAATTTCCATTTTTAAATGCCAAGAATTCACATCACAAGAAACATTAACATGTACCTTTTCTTCAGTGCATCTTTTTGAAAGATACATTTGTATACAAGAGTGTTTATAAATTCAAATTTAAAGGATTATTTCATTTCCAATTCACTTCACTTGAAATGTTTTCTTTCTTTTTTCTTTTAAACTCTGTAAATGTGCCATGCATTTTTATCACCTCTAAATTTTGTTCTCTGAATTTTACTAATACCTCATCTTTAAAAAAGAACATGCAGATAGTCTTGGGTATGGGAGGTTTTCAGATTTCCTTAATTTTGAGGTCTTTTAGCAGCAAGATACAAAAGACACTCCTTAATCTTTTTAGTACCTGAACAAAACATCTTTTGACTCAAGATAAAATCACTACATCATGAATGTTAATATCATTCTGTGAAAAATAATATTATATGACTAGAAAAGTCTATCCCTTTAGGGAGAAATATTGTGTTAAAGTGGATTATTCTTTTAGTAGCGTAATGGAAAGGCATTCCACCTAGTCCCAGAAGAAAAATCAAAATATGCATTTACACAGAAATATTGTGAAATGGATAGCACAAAATAACCCCTCACAACTGTAAAGAACTACATATATACGCACATACATATACATGCACAAAACCACATATATGAAATTTTATTTATACAGTTATTTTCCAATTATTTCTATACTTAATCTAAAAGATTAAGTTCGTACCTCTAGGCTTATTTTGCAAATATCAAGATGCAGTCACATTCACGTATACTGGTTTTGGCCACAATTTCAAATAATATATACAGCTCAGCTCTATGCAAAAAGTTGGGAGTATTCTTCTTTAATTTTCTGCACATTTTGTGCCAGACCATATTCTAAACAGCTTTTACAAAGTGATAATGTTTCACTGACAGTGTTTTGTGTACTTCACATAAAATTAAATCTCAGACAAACCTTGAGAAAAAGAAAGCAGAAAGCTAAGCAATACAGCATGTTGCTCTTTTTGACCCACAAACGATTATCAGTTATTTTAGAAGTTATGACAGTTCTCTCAAGTCCTTAAGGAGTCTGACACCATTAGTATAGCTTTTAACACTGCATTTATGTTTATATTACAATACAATAAAACAGCAGGAAAAGTGTTCAAATTACTTAGCTATCAGATGCTTTATTGAAAATAACAGTATTACCATAAAATAAAAAAAATAGACTTCTTTAAACTTGCTAAATAATCACTGCTATCCATGCTGCACGTGGATTATTAGATGATTTTTGGAAGATGACATCAACTGCAATGACTATTAGATCTGTAATCTTCTAATGGAACACTGTCTTCATTAACAGTAAACACTAATCAAACTGAATAACCAGTGGTATGTCAATACTTGAAAAGTCATTTTGAAATCAGCACTATGCTAATTATTTATTGTTACAATACAGATGACTTCATCATTCGAGCTAATATTTACTGTTCTTTGTCAGGTATGAATAAAAAGCAGAATGTAAACAACACAACCACTCTCCTCTCCCTCCTTTCCCTGATGAGTGCTACTATAAACCATAGTAACAATGGCACGGTAGTTAATTTATCTGATTATATTAGTAATTTTATCAGTATTCTTTCATAATATGTGAATTCACAGCTACATTCTCTTATTCTCTGCTTTAATTTGCTGTTCAGTTAATTAACCTTGATTCCACATCACTGGGATCTTTAAAAGCAACATGGGAAAAGAGAGTTTATTTTGAAACTAGTCTTGATATTTTGTAGTACTTAATTCTAGAAGTGCAAGGCTAAATTATGTTAATCCTCTCAGGCAAATCTGAAAGCAGCTACACTCAAATATGGGCAAACTTAGACATTGTTTTCTAACTGAAAACTCGTATTTTCAATGACAGAAGAAGAGCAGCTTAGCAAGACTGGTAACGGGTGATAACAGTTTGGAGGAGCACTGCAACCACCACCACCCATGCCCCGCTGCCCCTCCCAGGGAACCCCACTTAACAAGATGCATTGTAAAGGCTTCAAAAAGATAAAGTTGAGCTGATTTTGTGTTCAGTATCATGGTCACTCTCACTAGAAAACAAAGATAAGCAGGTAAAACCATAATAATAAAAGTCTGTTTTCAATTAAAATAGGATTGTCATCCATAGATTCTTCTTACTACTCTGCCTAAAAGATTTTTTGCAAGTGTCCTATTAGAAAGATTAAATAGGTGCTTAAGAAAATTCTTCGAAGACAGCAGACACTGCAATTATCCCCAGCACATAAGGAAACAAACCCCAAAAGACAATTATTAAGTACAACATTAGATGTAGTTAGACATCGTGGTTAACACTGTAACCACTATACGCTCTTTGGAAAATAAAATATAAAAATAGCCATTAATCCATTATAAAAGAGTTCAGCAAGCTAAGTCAAATTAAAAGCGATGGGCCTACTGCTTTTAAATCATGTTCACTTCTTAGTTTAACCAGAAAATCTATTTCAAAGCAAATGCTTCAGCTCCTAATGACTTGCCTTGCATGAAGTGTACACGCCTGGAACAAGCTAAGAAATACTTTGCAACTTCTGCTGAGACTTTGAAACTCAGTATGAACTCTCTTTAAGAGAAAACTATATAAATTGCAATGTAGACAACCATTAACTGATATGACCAAATCTGGGGGGTTTGGGTTTGTTTGTTTGTTTTTAATCTGTTTGATGTAGCCTTCTCCCCTTTTGCATAGGAATGAAATGAAAAAAGTACTTCAAGAAAACCAAGCTTCAACAATGTACAGACATGAGATGTCCCTGCTTTTTCTTAGTTTGACCTGCATTTTCAATACCTTTCAATGGTATATCATCTTTTTTCTAATAAATATCATTTACAAGACTGAATTTACATTTACAAGCCTCATGATTATGGAAAAGGTGTTTATTCAATAAAAACACTCAGCAGAACTCCTACTTTCTTTACTGGTTTTGTTACAAAGGTTTTTAGATATTCCAGGTCAGAAAGGGACCATTCTGCAATCTAATCAACTGGAATGACAGAGGCCACAAAATAATCACTTGCAAACCCTAGATACCATTCTCCTCTATATCATTCTGCTTTATGTGTCAGCTGAGAGTTTAATGGTGTTATCTGTCCATTAAAATGCAGTATTTTTAAGGTATCAAATTCCCATCACAGACTTCCTACTCTGAGCAGTTTACTAAAGAAATCATCAGGACTAGGTAAGGTTCTCTGCCAAATCCAGGTGCATTCAAAGAAACTATAGATAACCTCAAAATATCAAGTCTCACAAGCCTCCAAAAAGGAATGTTTGGGTTTGGCTGGGGGTTGGTTGGTTGGTTTGTTTTCAGAGGGTACCTCAGCATGCCTGTTATTCAGACATTTGGAAAGGACTTACCTTGTCTCCTGTCTTCACTATCTAGCTTTACCCAACAAAAAACAACTCCTCTACAAACTGACCGGGCAATTAAAGGCTCCCCATGATTCCTGGTACAAGCATATCCTGAACTCTACTTTTAAGGCCAGCAGCAAGCCTGGCCCGGGACTGACATCCCCGGCCTCTCTGGGAACCACTGGCACGGTTCCTTCCATGAGAGCAGGGAACAGACTACTCAGTCTATCTCTTCCAGCAGTCTTGCTGTGCACAGGAAGGAATTACCTCTTCCTTCCTTGGGGGTTAGACCCAATGATCTCTCGAGGTCCCTTCCAACCCCTACAATTCTATGATTCTGTCTATTCTAACAGTGGACAGGTTTTTAGCTTAGTGTGCCGTTTATGCCTGATCCACTGCCTTTCCAGGCTAATAATGAATGCATACACTCTACTATAACCGATGTTATGCAACCAGAGGTGTCATCATGTTACATAAAGGTAATACAATCTGTTATTAGTAAGAAACTGGAAAAAGAGTTGTGATATAAACACTTAAGAATAACTGCAAGAAGAATTTTAAAACGTGCAATTCATCATCATGCTTTTGCCACTCACCTCCAGCAGGCTACCTCAGCTACTTATAATCAACATTACCTTAAAACACTTCCTTAAAATACAGGATGCAAAGATGAGAAAATATGGTGACTTCATTTATAAGCAATCTCTGTGTTTCATATTAGGGGCAACAACACAAATAAAGCTAACAGGACGAAGAAGGTAAAGTTACTATCATTACTATTTAACATTATACTAACAGCAATATAGTAGCACTTCAAGGCTAAAAGACACCTGGGATATTCCAACAGAATAGCTCTTCATTACAAACACCAGCGCATTAAGGCCAAAGAGTTTTATAAGAAGAGATTGGTTTTGGTCAGTTTCCAGTTAACACAGGAGCTTTCTTCACAGGTTCCTATTAGCTTACCTAACAGGCCTCGCCAGAGTCTGGGTCTGCATGGTCTACAGCCCTGAATACAGCTTCCCCAAGTGAATTGTGGTGAACTTAGGAAAAGACTTTCCCTATTTGTTTGGCCCCAACCTGACAATGTAGAATCACAGAATCATTTAGGTTGGAAAAGACCTTTAAGGTAAGACCTTTAAGAACATGGTTCTACCTTTTCCATCCTGAAGATGGGTTCCTGAAAACATTGCAGAAAACACTCAAAGCTGCTTTCTCAGAAGAATCAGCTGTTTGAGTTCAGGATGAAAGGAAAAATTTCATTATTTTCTGCTTTTGTTTGTCTCACAAGAAATTTCAGTTGCTAATTTTCCTCCAGCTTCTCACCAAAAACCTCTGGAAATCTTTTTCCTATAAAATGGAGATTCCACATTTCAGTTGGTTGACTGCAAATCAGCTTCACAATGAGGCCCTACTATAATACTGTCTACAAAAATGGTTGGCTAAAACCTGAAAACTTTAATGAAGTTCTGCATTGAATACTGACATTTGAGACCATCTATTCTCACACAAGTATTCTAGGCAAATCTGATCCAATTTTCCTATTTTAAACAGGCTTGATGCTTCTGAAATGAAATACAATATTCCTTAAACCAGGAACAAGACAAGTATGAACCAGGTCCCAAAACATCAGGTTCATTTCAAGTCTATCTTACCCTAAATCCAGGTAAAGTGTGGAAAGCCTTCAGGAAATGCCAATATATGCAAGCAACACTGCCCCAACCTGGGCTGACAAGACCACACTTCAGGGGATAATTAGAAGTTTATTACTCCAAGGTAGAGAGAATTTGAGCAGCAGAAAGAAAGGGCAGCTTGAGGATCTGCCTTGAGGAAGAAACGTAAAAGGATTTTTAGGAGGACACTGGAAGAAACAGAAAAGAAAGGTAGATCAGAATGTGCCAAAAAAATGGCAAGAGATAAAACCAGAAAATATCAGCACAGAAAAAAAGCAAAATCAAGAGAAATATATTTCAAAGTAAAACTTTCAGAGGATTTTTCTGCAATGGAATAATGATTTAAAAAATTACAGAAAAAACACCTTTCTCTAAAGCTTAGCATAAAAAAAAATACAAAATGCCAAAGTATCTTAATTTTATCATTAAATCTGCTACATCTTGCTTTACTTCATTACGTTGCATAATTCTGAAATTTATTTTCAATCTTGTGAAGTTCTGACATCTCATACTGCCAACCGGGCTGTAGCATCAAGTTGCTCTCAGAGAAGTAGCTATTATGCCCCCTTAAAGTCAGAGAGGAAATGTGTGTCTTAATAGAGGGGAGAGAAATATTAATTTCTGTATCTTCCAACTGGGTGAAAGTGAAGCTTTCCTTCCCCAAGGAAGACACATCCTTAGTCACTGCCAGAAAGCGTACACGAACATGAAAGCATGGTTAATAAGAGACACAGGTTGGCAAGTTAGCAGTGTCTTACAGCGTAAGAAAAAAATACAGCTTGCTCAGGTGATAGCAAGATTAAATGCAGGCAAGTGTTTAACAATGAAGAGAGAAAGTAAGGAGAGGAAGGAAATTCCTCTCCTTAGAGAGAAAAGTATGCAGAAAGATAGTATCAGGAGTTTTCTGGTACTGCCAGTAGATAACTGCATCACAGACAAGAGAACACAGATTTTCCTTTATCACCACTCCTCACTCACTCAACTGCAGACAGATTGTTTTCTCCGAGATTAAGAATAAATTCACTATTTAAATTTAGAAGACAATATTGCTTGAATCAGAGTTTCCAAAATTGTTTGTTGCCTAAACTACAAAACATCTCCAGAATGTTTCATTGTTGGAAGGTATATGCATTAATTTTATACTGTGGGTTCTCAGTCACAGGTCTCTTCTCTAAACAAGGTGCTACTATTATTTACTAAGTTTTTTCTATATAGAAACTGAAGTTTCAGAGGATCGAGGCACCTAAAATTACAAATATGTACTTATCATGACCTGTGCCCTTGGCATAAGTGACTGTAGTAACAAGATAAAAAGAAAAGAGCTTTTTATTAAGAGCAGAAGTATTTTGTTCACCAAAAAAATCTACTAGCCAAGGAACAGTCTCTGAGTCGAGTCCAACACAAACTGTGTGACATAAAAAGAAAGTTAAAAAAAAAAAAAAAAAAATCAGCCAGGTAGGTACAAGGACATTAGACATGTTTATAGACAGTGGAAGTTCAGGGCCATTCACATTCATTAAGGTTTCAGTCCCCTTCCAGTTCTCAGACCAGGCATTTGCACAATGGGCTGCAAATTCTGAGCTTTCAATGGAAGTTTCTAAATATACTTCTCAAAAAAATGCATAATGTATGTATAGAAACTGAAACCCGACTGCCACCTTATCAGAAAACTGCAAGTTAGCTGAATGAGAAAACGGGAAGCAAGGGGAGAAAAAATTTCCTTATGCAATCTTAGCATGAATTACTTAAACATAGTTTACTCCTCAGTTCTTCAGCTGAGGTGTTTTACAAACAGGCTGCAGTCGTGTTATCCTCTTAGTATATCACAAATAGATGCTCAGAGATTGCTAAGTGGAGTAGGGAAAAAATCCTGACAGACTTCAGAAGCAATGGAAAGGAAACTTCTCAGGAACTAGAAGGGGATGAACACCACTTGCTACAAACCAGTATGCCAGACAACTAATGGAAAACAAGCCTGGAAGCAAGGATCCTTCTGCTTTTGAATTTCTTACAGATTTAAGGATTTATTTTTATTTTTTTAGAAAAACAAGATACATTGCTTTGATCAAAACACAGAAAGTCTAATACCTGGAAGACTTATGTTTTTGCAAATTTGATTTCACATTTAAGTTTGAAGTAGGTTAACTACTGTTACAGAAAAGAGAAATAATAGAGCAGGCTACTCTAATAGTCTGCTAACATGCAGTACATGACACTACCTACAGCACTGCCTAACGCACACTTTAACACCGGAGAAGGCTATGCACATCTTTGAAAATACTTAACTATGTTATTTTGCCTTTCTACTGCAGTAATCATCAGGAAAGAGTAGTTCCTATTCTATGATACCCTATATGCATATTACATAATGTGGCAAACCCTCTCTTTAGTTTGTATGTCTCTGGAACTTTCTGGCAGCTGTAATTCTGAGAGCCTGGCAAAACAATTGCTGAGAAGATGAATATTCCGAGGCTGGAATGACATCAATATAACCGTAATGGGAGCACTAAGAATACCTACCAACTGAGGGAGCAGCAACTATAAGGTAAAAGAACAAACTAATCAACCGAACAAGAATTCCCAGTGAAACCCCCAATCATCTAATGAAACCAAAGACCTAGCCCATGCAATCTGTTTCCTACCTATGAAACAGCAGCACGCTGCCAACCGGACGTGGTAGTCCCTCGTTTCGTGCTGCAGAAGTTTCTACTGCAAAGGAGACTCTAGGTTCCCAGCTTTCTCATGTGCCTGCTCCAAAGTGCGTGTGTGTGTGCATGCACATCTGGTTTAGATCTTTTTACCTTCACTTCAAAAATATTGGAAAAAAATAACATTGCAGAATGAAGAAATTTTTAAAAATAGGAAACATCACCCACCCATGCAACCTTTTTGTTTAGTTTCCTTCCAGTGGGTTTCGTGATACAATCTTTACTATGATATGGATACAATCTGCTTTTTCAGCTTATTTGAAGTACAAGATAATACAAAAGAGAGCATGAAACTATGCATTTGCCATTTTCAAATTCTCCGCTGCCCGAATTTGCAATTAATAAAACAAATTTAATATGATATATTCACATAGCTTTATAGAGTAACCACCTTTCAAAAGGTGTCAATAGTCACTGTATCACGTAGAACTGGATGCTCTGGCAAGACAGCATGGGTTGTCAAGCTTTCAAAGCAGTTTAAAGAGGCATGGGGAGAAGTAGAATTTTTTCCTTTTTTCCAACTGATGATTTCAAACAAGCGCTCTCCTCTCTGTGCAGTTACACACGACAGTATCACTAAAATTCAAATAAATATTTTAGAGTGTTTATTATATAAATGATTTATCACCTTTTTCTTAGGGAATGAAACTGAGTATTTTCAGCTCAGAAGATAAGCACTCAGGAAAAGCCACTAAGTATTGAAAATTAGAAAATCAGATGTTATGCAACTTAACTGCCGAAGTCATGCTGCTCCACAAAAGTTAGTTAATGCAATAACATCTTACCATTCTGAGAAACAGGGTACTTGATGTCAAAATATTAAAACCATCTCATAACTAATAGCACAGATTTAGTACTAAAAAGAAGATCTAAGTCTCGGGGTAAATCTTCCTTTGAAAGCATTTATTGATCTTTCCTTCACAGCACCGTTCACCATATCTGTAAAGCAATACTTTTGGGAATGGTGATGTAAGCAATGAATAAGTCACAATGACAAGTGGCTAATAAATAATGACTGACAGACTTTCCCTAAGAACACAGGACTGGTCTGTAAAGGATAAGGATAATCCAAAAGGGGTTATTGTAGCACCAAACCATTAAAATTACTGGAAATCTGTAGAGGTCTAAAGAAAGTTAAGGAACGTGAAAGAAAAAAGAATTACTGAACTTTATAAAGCAAACTGTAGCAGAATGAAACATGACTACATGAACACGAAAGACTAATAAAATTAATGCCAGCAATTATAAACCAACAGTTATCTAGCTCTGTAAAATCACAAATGTTGAAGGTTACACAAGTTCTACAAAATATTATACCTCTGTGCACATCAATCCTTTCTTTGTGCTGGTACATTAGCCAGTGAACACAGAAGCTGAAGAAAGCCAAGAAGACAAAGCTATGCCAGGTAGTTTAACGCACCTACTTGGATGACATATTCTGTAATAAACTGTGCCTTCCTGAAATACAATGGTATCACTGTTCCAGATGCCAAAAGTACATTTAAAAAAAAAAAAAAAAGCCAAACCCCATCAAATATACTATGCAGTACAACTTACCAAGTCACTGTGTAAGCAGAACAACAGAAGGAAAATGAAAAAAAAAAAAAAGGGGTGGGGGTAGGGTGTGTGCAGCTGTGGATAACATAGAAGATGCATGTAGAACAAACAAGCCACTTCAAAGGAAGAGTGTTCATTTAGTCTCAGTCCCTAACTCCTCAGTACCTACTGACGCTTCACCATCATTTTGAGAGTATTATCTATACTTCCTATAGTTATAAAGACAGATAGGCCATCAAGTAACTAAGTAAAACTTAACTATTAATTTTTTTCTTTAAAACTAATTATGCCATCAAAGGTTCTCTCTTGTGATCAAGTTCCATAAAAGAATGTCTTAAAAGTAGAAGTCTTAAAAAAAAAATCCTAAAAAAAAAAAGTCTTAAAACTTAATCATAAAGACCACCCTGAGGTAATAAACAAAGATTCTTACAAATGTCTTCATTGAGAAAAGTCAGTATTTTTGTTATGTCAAATAATTTCCCATTTTATATTGCAGTATTTATTTTTTCTTATAACTAGTGTTATAGCATAGACAACTGTTAACTCAGTAAACTGGAGTAGATATTTACTTTTGTATATTTTTTATATACAAAAGACATTCCCAGCATTCAGTCTCTGTATCTTTTGGTACTTCAGAGTCAAAGAAATGCTGGAAATTAAAATTAAGATGACCTTCAGAAATAGCCTTAACTACCCTACATCAACTCCAATTTTATGAAAGGATATTTGAAAATTATTTTGTGATCATTCTTATGCAAGTTATTTGAAAACAAGCATTTTCAACTACAGATTTACCTTAAAAATTCTCCTTCCCTAAATATTTCAGACAGGGATCACGTAATCCAACTAGAGGAAAAGCACTGTAGGTTGGGGTGAAATCATCATTGATGTTTTACTTGAGAATGTGGACTAAATAGGCATTTCCTATAAGCATCTGCAGTGGCTGCTCTGTTACTTTTTTACCTAGTCTTGGTAAATTATGCCAGCTCTCAGATGACAGAAAAGCTGTAATTCATTGTCTCCAATAATGTAATCTACATTTATTACTATTTTAATTATGTGACTCTTAATTTGCTAATTTTATTGCAAGAGAATACACCTTATTCATTTTTCCAAATAGACAGCATCTTTTCTGTCTCAAAGGTTGCAGTTTAAAATTAAATCCTTCTCTCATTGCCAACCAGATCACACTTACAAACAAATCACTTGTATTTGTTTTGTTCATTAAAATATTATTTTAATTAAGAATTCATTTTTTAAGCAAAATTCCCACTGATCTGAATGAGTTTTGTCTAAAAAGTGAACTGTGAAGTTCCATTGAAAAGATTAAAATCATATCTGAAGTAAATATTTACATTACAGTAGAAATTTGTATCACCTCCTTTTTCTAATACTCAATTTTTGCCCTTTGTTCATGAAGTAAACTTTCAAGATCACTTCAAAAATTGTAACAATCCATGGTTTGGCCATATTGTAGGGAGAAAAAAAAAACAAACAACAAAAAACCAAAAAAAACCCCAAACACATGCTCGTTTTACCATTAAAAACCCACATGTGTGAAGAAGCTCATTAACAAAAATGAAACAAAAAAACCCTCAATATTTAAGATTAGCAATAATTAGGCAATCAGTGCAAGAATTAAGCTTGATTCAGACTTTCAGTAAGGTTTAGAGTGAAGTCAAGTCATTTTGACCAAATTTAACATGACTTTTTTGCCAGTAGAATAATAGTTGCTTTACTCAAAAAACATGGGTCACAATTGGTTTATCTTCATGGATAGTAACTATGGGGTATTTTCCGGATTAGCCACTGTACCTTATGCCATAATTGCTTCCTCCAGTAAGATTTCAGTATATAAAATCTCATGGTAAAAAGATGTCATCATGTAACTAGAGGCTAGAGATTACCCATAAAACGGGCAGACAAAAATCAAAGTTTCTACACAATACACTCCTGAAGCATCTCACTTCTTAATTTTAATTTAGTCTTTATCATCATTTATTACCAGACCTCAAACACTGCAAGGAGTGGTTTGTGAGGTACTATTTACTCCAACAAAACTCTTATTACTTGTTACACAGAAAAAAATGGTCTTCAGGAGTAGAAAGCTGGTGCATTTATCTATCTGCTGTTCCAAACGAACTAAGGCATGTGGGCAGTCATGTGTTTTACACAAATCACTAGAGATACAGGAATGTTTTGAATAGCCATCAATGGTTACATCATTAACTATAATTTACTGCAATGACTTATGATTTTCAATTCATAGAAGTGCATTAAGAGTGTGTTCTACACATACATTAACACTCCCCATCATAAAATAAAGCCATTTAACTTTTCAGAGAGTGACTTTTATGATGCTGTTACAGAAGAAACTAATTGTAGTTAAAGCATTTTTTTTTTAAAGGTCATGCTTTTTCATTGTGGTTTATAATATTTAAATGGCAGCATATGAGTGTGAATGTGCATGTATGCGAATGTGGGGAACATGTATGTTCAATACTGAACCCGTCCAACAAGTTCCGCAAAAAACACAGAATAAGAAGTTATTTGCATATTAAGCTATAATGAGGTAAAAGAGAAATCTAAATTGCAAATGAGTTTTGGAGACAAAACAACGTTAATGAACAACTATTACTTCAGCCACTGTGTAAATTAAAACAACATCATTAATAAAGCCTAGGTGTTCTGCTGGTGAGCATGCCTTCAGTCCCTGGCAGATCATGCAAGACCTAGTTTAGGAGAAGCAGCAAACACAAAGGAAGTAAGTTTAAAATTGTTTTGTTTTGAAGCTTCACTTCAAACAAAAACTTCAGGAAAGCCTACACAACTCAGAAAATCCCATCCAGTTTTAATGACTGCCCTGAATGCCTGATAAAACTTCAGATTTCCACTAGATAATGACAAAAGAGCTTATAAACCTGAAAGATGACTCAGAACAGCCTCTTTTGTTCCCTTTCTTGCATGTAAAACAGTTGGTGAAAAATCAAAATGTTTCCTTAAGAAAAAAAGGGGCTTTTGTTTGAGCTAAAAATAAGTCTAAACATCCTGTTCTTTACCTGAATGCTCAAAACCAGCTGTAGGTAGTAACCACGCAGGGAGAAACTACAGAGGGCACTGTTGTATCAGTTATCAAGAGTTACAATGGTGACAGGGCCCTCGAACAGAAGATTGTCAGGAAAATAAATAACTAACCAAAGAAAGAATCCGGAGTTAGGAGAGCATGCAAATGCACTAAACCTAAAACAATAATAAGGCAAGAAGACTGAAGCTGTATTTCTGAAGGAAAATGGACTGAAAAAAAAGTTCACATAACAAACTGTCAAGCTGACAGGAATACTGCAGCGCACACATTTGGCATTTTCCTTTGTAGTACTTTCCATGGAAAAGGTAACTAATCATAGCACCGCCTTATCCTTTGCGAACAGCAACCTATTACTGGAATCCCACTCATAATCAATATGAAAATGAGTGATGACTGTTATGCAATTCTTCCACAGGCAGAATTTATCAACAGAAAGAATATCTGCATACTGTACAGTCCTTTTACAGTGTAAACGGCCAGTTCTGTTTTACTCTTTATAATGACAGTTACAAATCAATCATTTCTGTTTTGAAAATGGTAACGTTAGTGCAATATACAGCAAATGAAACCCCAGCCTTTCCAGAAGAATTACCTTTAAATATACTGATCAGAAACAGTAAGTGTCCAGTTAAAAACAATGTAACCATACAATTGCTGTAGATATGACATTCATATCGGGGGGGTGAGGGGGGAGTGTTAGTCAGCTTAAATAACTTAGTAATTGTATAAGAAGGTAAAATTATTTTTACACAAAGAATGAGCTTCAGAGTTAAAAATATTTATAAAGACAAATTTGATAAATGCTTTACTGTTCATTTATATGAAAGCTTGCCTGCCCTTGATTGTATTTCATTAGAACTAACCCCAATTACATTTCATTAAACACTAATAAATTTTAAAATATATATTACCACTGCCTAATGAGAAGCGTAAATAATATAAAGCAGTCAGTTACCTCAGCACAGAATAAGATACTTCATTTTTTGTATTTATCATTTTTACCCATAAAAAGCATGATGAAGATACCAAATAAGAAACCAAAGTACTGAAATAAGATGTGGATAGTACCATCTATTTAAATGAAACTGTAGAGAAGGTGTTGGTCTTTTTCAACAATCTGGTGGCAAAACCCACAAGCAGCATGTTTTACAGTACTACAGCAAAAATCACGAGACCTTTATGAACACTGACTCAAATTCACATTTAAAGAGGAAAGCCTACATGGAAGGTATTTTCAAATTAAGTTAGGCAACCATCTCATAATAAACCAAAGAGTAAATGTTAACAGAGAAGATGCTCAAGCAAACATCTACCAGAAAACTGTTCACAGCTCTGTGAATGAATGAACAAAACAAACAAAACCAAAACCACAGACGGTGCCTGTGGATACTCACTCACATCCACATGCTTAAGAACCGTAATGGTAACTGTGAAGGAATTGTGTCTCTAAGCATGAAAAGACAGAGGTACTACATGAAAGGGAAGTGCCACAGAAAATGAAAACACAGGTTGTTTTTTTTTTTAAAAATTGCAAAACCTGACAACACAAATATATTTACCAAGCAAGACCCCATTTCCTTCACAGACACTGAGACCTGGAATACCTTCTAAGTGATTTAAGTAATCGTTTCAAGCAACTTGTTAATAAAAGATAAATAAAACCAAAAACTTGCCTGTCAGAAATGGGTTTCATTCTAGGTCTTGACATCTCTGGCTTCCAAATAGGCACTATATGTGCAATTTTAAGTTGAAAAGCTCACTAAATTTCAAATTCTTATATATTCTGTCTTTAGCCTAACTCTGTTTCTAAATCAGAATTATTTTAAAATTGCTGAACATGTTACCTGTTTATCCGTTTAGCTCTTATTTTTTATTAGCATTGGTTCTAACAGTCTAGTTTTGCTAAAATAAAGTTCAACTTTTTTTATTGTTTCCAGTTATTAACAAAATTTCACTAGAATTACTTTTATACTCCTTTGGAAGGGTGTATGATTGCAGGCCCGCAGGTTGCATGCATGTAAACAAAACTAACTGTTAGATACACAGTATTAATCAAAGAAATCCATATTAACCTACTAAATATACACTACAACACTACACTAAAACAGGTGAAGTTCTCAAGTTGAGATACATGTTTGTTCTATGTAAAACTTAACTGCATTTTAACTCAGAAATGTTGTAGTTCATTCCTACAGATCTGCAATTGGATCCAAATGGGGCTGTTACTGAGGCTGTTGAGTCTACGCATGTCACTTAAATAAAATTCAACCCATGAAAAAAGTTTTGATAACATTTACAAAACTGACTTAAACATTTTAATGTATTTCTCCTTTTAAATACAATACTGAATGCCAAAATGTTAACAGATAACTCTCTAAATATTCAAGATATTTAACAAGATATTTGAGGTTCCTTTCTCCCCATGCAATACAGCACATTAAAACCAATTTTACTATCGTAATTTATTCAAAGCTTGATTATGAGCAATAGCTGCGAAAAGAAATACAGCATTGTTGATTCATATACAAGCGTTTCACTTAACTACATTGGATAATAGCAGTGCTCCTGAAGGAGTATAAAAGCAAAGTGATTAGAAGTCATTACTGTTAATTAGCATTCACTTTACATTGATAGGGATGAACCTTTCCTGTACTGAACAAATGGAAAGCTTTTATCTGAAATTCTGCCAAACCTGGTCAAGGTAGGCACTGAAATAAAGTGTCAGTGACCAGTAAGTAGAATTGAAAACAGCAATAACAAAAAAGCAAAACAAAATCTAAGGATGTATCATCATCCAATTAGTGAGATTCAGTTTTTAAACAGGAAAAGGTTTGAAGGGAATGAGTAAAACTGGAAACTCATACTTCACATTCTGCAATCGCGCTGATAAAAGGAGGAAATGTGTGTTTATCAAACTTGCTGTGAGTGCACGGTTCATTTGGTGTCCTGTAAACAATGCCTGACTGCCCATTTCCAAATGCATGTGAGAATCTTGCAACCCAGAACATCATATTCAGCAGGCAAGGTCACACTAGAGATGCCCTGGAAATGGGAAATTAGGAAAACCTGGCAATCGGAGGTTTAAAGCTGACCAGAACAAGCCCTCAGGCTTGCTTACCATCTTTCACCACCAGCCTGACTGTCTCTGCTTATTCAATATTAACACAACAAGACTGAGAGTGAGTGAAAACAACTCCACACACCTAACAGGGAGAAATACAGTGACTTTTTTTTGTTTACATAAAGCTCAACATTTCTCACGGTAAGAAACTACCTCAACAATGTTGCTCAAGATCCTCTTCTGAAAAAAAAAAAAAAAAACCCAAACCTTTCCTGAACTGTTCAGATGAGACACGGAGAATGACAGACATCCTGTTGACTAAAAAATTTCCTTGTTCCCATCTCATTTTAAAATTCAAACTAAAAGTAAAAAAAAAAAAAAAAAAGACACCAAAAAAACCTGTCTTGTGAATAGAGTAAGATACATAATTATTTCTACACTGCTTAAAGAACTGACAACTATGCAATTACTTCTTACCCTCTGTCCTTAATTCACACTCTTATTCACTGCTGATGACAATGGTCATCCCTAAGCAGGAGGAAGCTATGGAGCTCCACTCCAGAATTAATTAAAAGAAAAAATAACAAGTCAATTAAAAGAAAAAAATGTTGAACATGATGAATGCAATAGGATAATTCAAATTCTCACAGATAAAAATCAAGTCACTACAAAAGGAACAAGAACTTAGTCTATGCCACATGAAAAACCACAGCAAATATTTGGGCTCAAAAAAAAAATTAAACTTTATGAAGCAGGCAAAAAAAAAAAAAAGTGCTGAGAGATATGGTGTCCAGATGTTCATCTAATCGACATGAGAAGCAGAAGGCCCAAAAAAATAGATTTTCTTGGTTTTTCTATCACTGTTCTCTCTAACTGAGCACTGAAGATTTTTTTAGGATGTTTTTTCAGTGCCGATGTTATCATTTCACTTGCTGTAGATAAAATCTATGTTTCAATTCCTGAATTATATATACAGTTAATCTATCAAAATATCAAGGGCACAGTACTCTTGATTTGCAATAATCTTAAAATATAGGGGAAAAAATAAGGAGGAGTGATTATTTCAGGAGTTCAACATAAAGGCAAATACCTCTTCCTATAATTTAATCTTTTCCAAAACTACTGAGAAATGTACCTCTGAGGAATTAGTCTATACATCTACAAATAATTCAAATTCTAATAGGGAAAATATCAGATTTTCTTTAACTGAAAACATGGGAAATTATAACTAGAACAGAACTGTTCTGCACACTTCTGAACTCTGAATTCCATTAGTAAGAGGGGAAGTTACCTACTTTGTCTGAACTTATAAAGTGCAAAAATAGTTTGGTGAATAGCATGCTGTGGTCCTCAGATTACAGATTCTTTAAGTCAATCATCATTCCATACTAATAATACATAGATCTTTAAGACTCCTGAGAAAATCTATAAACCTTATTCGCATGTGTTAAGAGTACACCATTAGTCTTTACCATGTAAATACTACCACTGAAGTCAGGGGCACTACCAAGAGCTGATTAAAATGGACACTGAAAAGCCAAATTACTATTTCTAAATATTCTACTGTCTCTTTTAAATGCATTTTAGAACACTGAAGACATTGAAGCAATGCTTGCAGTTGAATACTACGTTACACTTAATCATGCTTTTTTCCTGATGGGACCATCTAGACGTTTGGCTGTACAAAAGCCACAGAAACTCAGTCATCAGGCTGAAACCAAGAACTCATTTGACCCGCTTGCCACAGCAGCTAAGTTCTGGAAAAGAGTGAAAGGAAGACTGTTTCCTTAGCATGGACGAGTATTAGCAATAATGAGGAACTGAAAGCTTTATCTTCTGTGAGGGAATTAATCCCTATCCAAAGGCCACAGAATAACCTTGCATTTCATCCATTCATCTCAAACCCCGAAAAACTGTTTCCTGAAGAACTCCAAGCCTTAGAGAGTTTCACTGAATAATCACAGGACCTAAGTTTCCTCTATTCCACGTGAACCTGCACAAAATACTTTGAGACGAAATATCATCTTAATTAACATCTAAAATTACATAGCTACTGTGATTTTAACTCTAAGACACTGATACTTCCTGTCTTCAGTAAACATCAGCCTAGGCCTATTTCAAAAATCATGATCCTGTCCTTAAAAAATAACTGTTAAATACAGGAGTCACACCGTATTAATAAGCTCTTTGTTGGTGTAACTAAAAACCATGTTACTTACTCTTAGCAACCGACTGAGTTACAGGACTAATCCAGAATGTGACAATATTTCAGAAAATAAATTTTCTTTCTTCTCCCTTCCACATTACTGAAAAAAAAATGAAATAGTGCCACAAGCAAAGGCTATTATTATTCAAGTGTTCCATACATCAAATAAATCCAACATCAATTTTTATTTTTTAGCTGATGATCAATGGGTGATATCATAATTAATAATCCTGCAGCCCTGAGATCCAACATATTAATTTATTTCAAGCGTACTATTCATTTTTTCTAAGCTTGCAGGTTCTGAACCCACAAAGTGCACCACAAAAAGAACTCAGACAGAAATAATAACATGTTAAGACTGAAAATGCACTGAAAATCAACCTGCATGCTTTATAATAAACACAGGAAAATACATTACAAAGAAACTATAAACAGAATCAATTTTTGTAATACTAATTTGAAAAAACTCAAGTACTGAAAAATGTTATTGAAAAGATGAAAAAACAGCTAGAAGAAAAAAACATTTTTATCAAGTTCAAGAATTCTACACATTACTCCAGAAGTGAAAACTTGGCAAATAAAGGCAAAGCCTTAATAGAGCAGGGAAGATCAGGCAAGAAACTTGGAAGAGGACAGAACTGCCTACTGAAATCCCGAACTGAAACAAATGATCTTGCATTGGTTTGTATAGTCTGGAAAGTGCTACAATCACTGCCCTAAACAAAAGCTTAGCCATAGTTCCATGGGATAAAGGAAACAACCCAACATTCAACCTATCCAATACCACTTCTGCGCATGCTCGCATAAAACATGGATTATTTGGACATCATAATCACACTGACAAAGGAAGAAAGCAGTTAGGAAAGTTTCATAAAAACGTCTCCATGCTCCAGCCTTTCCAAACGCTAAAGGGAAAGAAATACAGTTTTCCAACACATTTCCCAGTCTCAAAGACAGCACCGTGATAAACCCCTGAAGGATAATTCAGATAACTAAGACATTCTAGTGCTTACATGCTTTGCTAGAAAAAGCTCCAATACGCAAAGCGACAAACATGGACAAACAAGGGTATCGGCAACCCCTATTCAGTAACATGGAGAACAGATTAAATTATTCCTTAGAGTTCAGGATTTACATGTCTCACAAAGCAAATATTCTACTGTCAGGTGAGGACTGCATAGCAAGATACCTTCAGACATAATAAAAATAGTCTGATATGTTTCACAATAAATATTGAATACAGAATCTAAACCAGGGTATTAGGCAAGTAAAAAATAAATATAAATTTCCTTCATACCTATCAATCATCTGGGTTTGTGACAACAAAATTAGCAGGTTTACACTCATCAGCAGTCAGTATCACTTTCTGAGTCCCACGAACTAGAACAGGACTGTTGTCCTGGTTTTCCCAGCATTGTGGGGGAATATTTAACTTTTCAGAAATCTTGTTTTCATAACAATGTTTTTAAAAACATCAAATACTTTTGAATTCATATTAGTTTTCAAATGTGTTTTACTTTTTTTCCAAAGACATACCTGCAATACAAGTGTTCTTTACAAACTGGAAGTGGGACACCCTATGTGATTTTGATCTAGACACACCTTTCCTGTATTCTTGGGCCCAAACCATTTAACAGAAAAAAAAAAAAAGAGTATGTTCGTTTGACCAGTGTTTTGAAATTACATCCACTCAAGGGTGCATATTGACAAGGCTTCTGCAACATCCACAGAATTCTTCTCTTCAACAGAACGCAAATTAAGCTGTTTAGAACAATTAACATCTGGGGAAAAAAAAAAATAATCCTAAAGCAAAATCCTCACTGGTTAAGACTTACACAGTCAAGCTACAAAACTGCACTTATAAATAAACGTGAAAAAATAAAAATAGAAAGCTTTCAAAGATACTGTTAACACACAAAAGAGAAAATTTCAGGTCTTTTTCTTAAAACTGAAAAAACAAAGACTTACAGCTCTGGTAATTTATGTCTCCCTGATAATTTTACAATTACTCATCAAAATATGCAAGACTTCTACTGAAACTTTTGCACCAGAATTTCATCAATAGGTTTGAGTGTAAAGACATGGTTATTCAAAATTTAACATAAAGGTAGTATATTGTTAATTATGTATGTCTTTAAAATATCATACAGTGCAATTAATATTTCTATACAGGAAAGAAATAGTTATTTAGTTGCAGACAACTTGATAACATCTCTTTCAACTATAGTTATAATTATCATGCACAAGCTTCCAAAGCAGAAGTTGTCAAGATTTAACATTAGCATTAATTTATGTCAGGCATCCATTTCTCCAAAGACAGCAAGAATCGAAAAGGAAGTATCATCTTAATTGCCACTAATCTGCCCATTTTTAATTAAATTGATCAGTAATTTATTATCTTACCCAGCAGCAGAAAGCTGTTAGCATGCAGCTTTAAGAGACAGTATATACTAGCTTCTAATTTCTAATACTATCATGGTCCAAAAATAATTTAAATAATTTCTTCCAATTCCTGTACTGCATGATATGCACATGCCATTTAAAACCTCTGTGAAGCGCTCTGGAGCAGAATCATAGAATCACTTAGGCTGGAAAAGACCCTTATGATCATCGAGTCCAACCGTAAACCTAACACTGTCTCATCCACCACTAAACCATGTCCCTAAGCACCATGTCCACATGTCTTTTAAATACCTCCAGGGATGGAGACTCAACCGCTTCCCTGGGCAGCCTGTGCCAGTGCTTTGACAATCCCTTCAGTGAAGGGATTTTCCTTAATACCCAATCTAAACCTCCCCTGGCGTAACCTGAGGCCGCACAGCCTACATGCACTGTTCTCTTGTTTCCTACGCTCATACTCCACCACAGATCTATGATCTTGATTTTACTTCAGAGGAACATGATTTCCCTGCCAAAAATGTTTAGAAGATACAACATTCAACTCCAGCATGGTTCAGGAAGCACTCTGCACTCAAAACACATTCTTAGGTCTTATCTGCAAGTTAATTTTTCTTAACCTGAACAAAGAATAAGCCTGAAGCTTTGATGTTCATGAATCTCAACTGTCATTTCAATGGAGGAAAAGGGGCTAGAAAATGTTCAATACTGGAATTGAAGACTAGAAACACCTTCAGCAGAAGTTTCAGAAAGCAGTCTACCAGTTGAATCAAAGTTAAATGTGTGTTTACTTTTTAAAAAAAAAATAGCAATTAATATGATTTTCTGAACATGGTATTGTTTTAGTACTGTACTGCAGTCATCAACACAACTAACTGGAGTAGACATACCATGTTCACTCAAACGTCTCATAAAAACTCTGGGGTCAACAGGAGGTTTTATATCTATTTCAAAGAGATCTGATTTAATTCTTCTGGAAAATAAAGTACTACATGAAACACTTTGGAAAAGACCAGAGAAGAAATTTCAAGTGTTTTAGGAAATAAACACATTATTTCCCTTTAATAGGTTATACAGACAGAAAAGATTGAAATATGTTATTACTATTATGTGATATATTAGAATACAGTCACAGGACTAGCAGAATCAAAACTATCATTGTAAAACATTCTGTAATACTTTCTGAATGATCTGCAACATAGAAACAACACATTCTGGCTTACAAAGTATAGGTGTACATAAATGTAAATATCTAGACATTACTTTCCATACACTGATAAATGCACAAAACCCAAAAGATCTCCCATTCCAGGAATCAAACAATACATTATTTTAAATAGGAAACTACATAAATATTTTATTTATAGATAATTCTTACAATTATGGTTTTTGTACTATATGCCGAGCACCTGTTTACAGGTATTTTTATTAAATGGGAACAAGGGGATTAATCAATCTGATTTACACTGGGGAAAAGGGAATAGTTATGCTATATATTTACAGTGCTGGGAAGAACAAAGGAATAGAAATAAAACTTGTAAAAGTGTTCACATTTTTTCTCAAAGCTTTCCTTAAATACCCAAGTGGATCATTTACTTAAATGCATAAATGAGTTAAGCAATATAATTGTCCCCAAGTATTTCATTCTTTTCATTCAGCATACCTTAACAAGTTTCAAGAGGTGGTAAAGGTCTTCAACCTCATCTTCCTGACAGGTGGTATACACTCTTCCAGTATTTACACTGGTACCCTTTATGAAACCACGATAGAGTGGCAAATCCAATGCATCAGCATATAGGTCAACAGCATGGTGTCCTACTGTCTGATACATATAGCTGTCCAATTCATCAGTCTTTCCTGCCACAATTAAGAAACAATCATATCAGGTACATTTTTTCAACAATTACAGATAATCATAATACTAGAAAAAAGCACTGAGAAAATTTAAATGTTAATAGTTTTCAGTTCACAAACAGATGTTTGGTGACAATACCTCTATAAACATGGAAAAAAAAAATAGATTTCTCCACCCAACAGACGTATGGAGAAAAAGACATCTGTCACAAACATGCTGCCTATTTGGAAATTGTGGTGCCTGTTTCTTCTTTAGTATTCCTCCCTGCTTCATCCAAAAATCTCATAACGGTCCAATCCTGCTCCTATTTATATGGTAATTTAAATAGGAATGCAGTTCAGAGGCACAAACCTAGATGCATTTCAACATACTTAGAGCAAGAAACTTGGAATGCACTGCAACACTGAGAATAAGAAATAGGTTGTCAAAATTTCAAAAAACTTCACTGTTAAAATTATCATCATCGTCAAGACAGAAGAGGTTATTACCTTAGCTTAAGTTGAATAAAAGTAGACCACAATGTTTTGACATTGCTTAATATACAAAAAGAAAAGGAAATCTGTTACAATATCCAGGTCCTTTCTACCTTCACTCCTTTTAAAAATTGAGCTCAAAATGACACCAACTCTTTGGGACTATTTCCTTAACCAGGAGAAAAATTTACCTGAATTTTCTTACAAACAGTTTGTAGCTAACAGATAAGGGGGAAAAAAGGGGAAAAAAAAAAAAAAAAAAGCTAAAATGCAAACATCATGGATTAGAATTAAATCTCAAACTACCTAATAAACCATTCACATATATGATCTTTCAGATAATTTTTCAGACTGATAAAGCAATACATCACTATTGGTGAAATCTCCACCTCATTTATTAAAAGCTAACACAGTTCACTTTTTAAATGTTAATTTGTAATAATGGAATTTCTCTTACTTTACACAGACACATCAAGCATCTCTGCTGCATACCTAAACAGCACATCTTGCAGAGAGAAAGGTCTGTAACATTCAACAAGATAACTAATTTGTGACGTAACAATTAGGTCTTGTCACATTTGATGCCATACAATAGATAAGCTTTTGTTCGAAATGGACAAATCCAAACCCATAATCACAACTAACAAAACGAGAGTAGAAGAGTTGCTTTAAAAGAAAACTCAGTGTTTTTCAACATACATGAATATGACAAGGTCTTTAAACTGATATTCAGTTCAGAATACAGCGTTTCTTTATTAATTGAGACTCTCCAGGCAACAGTGGTACAAGATAAAATAAAAGGAATGGCATAGAATCCACTATTGCCTGAAGCACCTCAATTAACTTTCCACAAAATTTCCAACTACACACTTAAAGAGAGCATTTTATGATTTTAATGACAATATTCTACATTTCTGATGTGGATAAATTAATTTAAAGACAACATATTTCAACAAGATTAGAGATGATTATATCCTAGCTACCCAGAAAATAAATTGTTCCTGTACTCCCTAGCATTTGCCAGTTCCGTCTGTGACTCATTTACGATGGCAGCTTTTTCCTTCACTTTCTCTGTGTATCTTCCTACTTCCTATACAGTTACCAGATACCAAACGTAACTGTTTAACGTATGTCAAACAGTTAACCTGTGTTAACATACTTTAACATTCTCCCCTATCGACTGGGAAACAACTCACTTCCTTTGAGTCTCACTTCAGCTTATGGTTTAGTCCAACACAGCATCACCCTCTCACCTCACCGCTGACTCAGACTACCTGAGTTTCTCCCCTTGTCTTTCACAGAAATAAGTCTAGGTGCAGCCTGTGAGGAACTGATCAGAAAACTGGTCCAAACTAAAAGCAAGGAAAAAGGCAGGAAAAAGAAGAGCATCAAGGTCAATTCCAATGTGAAACAGTTCCTCAAGCCAGTTCACAGATGCTGGGCTATAATAATGGAGGAAGATACACAAGGTTAAAAAGAAATGAGCAGCAGCAAAACTGCATATTTTTGGCAGCTGGAATAGTTTATGCCAATTTAAAGCATCTCTAGAAATATGGTGTTTGTTTTGCTTGATGATATCCTCTACCACTTTTTACTATTTACGCTACTGTACTCACACAATCCCATTGTTTACCACTAGAAATATTCGTATTTTCCCCTTTTCAAAATGTGTTAGCCTTTCTTTTACTGATCTTCATTTTCTTGTGGGCTTTTTTTTTCCTCTTTGAGGAAAAATACATTTAATATGTCTCATAGCATTTTTTGGTTTTCTTACCTCTTTTAAGATTTCTAGATTGCCCCTCAATATGTACAACTACATACAAACGCACAGAGGAAATTCATTCAGGCACAGCTGTGCCTCCATTGTTTCCAATTTGAAAAAAAATCTCCTATAAAAAGTATGGCTTTCATACCTGTGTTTTCAGCAGGTCTTAAATTGGCTAGAGCAACAATCTGATGCCCAGCAGCAACACACTGCAACATATTATAACAGCTGTCCTTCCCACCACTGTAAGAAAAAGAAAATAGTTGCAATTTAAAGTACTGCTAAAAGTTTTACGCTTTATGACTTTTGTCTAACTACTTAAAAATTAATATCAGCAGAGCTGGTTATAAAGTTTTAAAATAAAAAAAAAAGGGGGGGGGGGCCTGCAAAATATTAGCAGTAGGAAAAGGACGGTTTCACCATACAATGTTTACTATATATGTATAGCACCTACATACAGTATCCATAAAGCATATATCCAGTGCTTTATCTTATTACTAATCTGAGAGGTTCCATGAAGAAGAGCCACTTACACTGGAATCTCTTCAGAACAAGGATTGTCTTCTACTACAGAGACAAATTACTCTGTACTCATTACCAGATAACTTGGATTAAAAAAAAAAACAGTATTGGCTCCAGAGAGTTGCCAGCATTAGCAATCTTTTTAAATGAAGACTGACAAGTTAGAAATAACATTTATCCTTCATGGGATACTTTGCCTCAAATTTCAACACTTTAAACGTAATTCCCATTCTCAAAAGATATAACTATTACAAGCAGTAGGTTCAGTCGACACTGTGTTGAACATACAATTTTTTTACTGCAAATAACTGCAAATAGAAATAATTACTGCTGATTTTAATTAAAAAACAGAACGATATTCTTCTCTGAGGCCAACAGATAATACTCTAACAAAGACAATACAATTAATGTTGACATTCATTCAGGATATACTGGAACTTTTTCCGCTATCAGTAAGGACAGAATCCTGCTCTCCTGGTGTAACTGAAATATAGTATTTTTCATGGATTTTAATCACTATCAAAAGAAGTATTACAGTCTAACAATAAAACTAAGAGTGCTCTAGAATACATGTTACAAGATCCACATTCGGACTCACAGCCTTCAAACTGCAACTGAGATTCTGTGCAAACTCTTTAAATGCCAAGGCACAAAAAAACAGTCCAGGGAAGGAACTAGAACAGAGATCTAGACCAGCTCTGTAAAACTGCCTCTTGCCTTAGAGCCACCAAGACACAGACCGGAGAACAGACAGCAGAAGCAGTCCTTGCTACAACAGACCGTCAAGCTTCCCTGCAACCACACTAACAAACTTCTTCAGCATTTGCAATCTGAAGTCCCCTCTTCTATCTTGCCTGCAATGCAAGAGCTTGAAAGTGTGTTACAGGACTGTAAGCATACGGCTATCTCCCCCAATTTCTGCTTTTATCCATGCTAAAATTCTGACCTTAATTTGATGTATAACTGAAACCAAAAGTAGAAATAGTATAAATATATATAATAACATAGCATCCTTTCATACTTAAAAGATTTTTCCTAAAGCAGTTGCTTATGTTTCAGTGCTATAAATGTAAATATAAATACAATAACAGATTCCTAATTCAAGGTTTGATCTCTACCTGACATTATTCTTATGCATATATTTAAGACTTTCTTCTAACCTACATATGGACCAAAAAAAAAAAAAAAAATTGTATGTTCATTAATTCTGGATACTGTGCTTGATAGCTTGAAAACGTAGTTAATATTCACTTCATAACGTGAAATTTCAGGCTTAACAGAATTATAATGAGACAAAGGCTCTTCTTTCCTTTCTGAATGACTTCATTCTAAAAAAATAAAAGCCTCCCACTAGTTCCAATTTCAAGTCTAAACACAGCCTCAGTAAAATAATGACAGATAACTACCTACACTGTTTATAGCATTTCAATACTATTTTTTTAAATCAAAAATTAAAAGGACACTAGAATCTATTAATCTTTTCAAGTTATTAAAAAAAAAGAAAAAAAAGACATGTTAAAATGAGGCTACATTCAGATTTGCTATATTTGACCACTGATTACTTGATCGAAATTTGTAGACTGCTCACTGGAAGACATGCTACTGCACTGTTATTTTCTTATTATTGTTACCATGGCCCTAAAAAGTAACCATACGTAGAAACGAAATGGTGCCTACCTACAAGGCCTTCTAACCTAGCTGTAAAACACATGATGGCTAAGACCAGCGAAGCCAGACAGCCCACCCTGTGGGAAGAAGGTGGACAGCACAGTCCCAGCCTGGCTGTTGTCTAACAGACTGTAACCACAAAAACAAAAAAAAAAAAAAAAAAAAAAAAAAACAAAAAA
>JMFS01112490.1:0-28408 GCA_000699545.1 Podiceps cristatus | reverse complement strand
GAGCGGGCCGGTCGGTCTCCGCGGCGAAGTCGGTTCGTGGGGCTGCCGTGCCCCCTGAGCCGGGCCCTTTGCCCTGGGCCCCGCGGACTCCTGCGCTCCCGGTTGCCTTCACCGGTAGACTGCGGCCTTCTGTTGGGGGAAGCACCGGGGTTTGATGTACAAGCAGGTCTCTTTTGCTTCCAGCGATAGCGAGCCCGTTCCCATCTAAGCCTTTTTCCCTTTTAGTTGCTAGTGAAGGTGTGAGAAGAGACGCTTTAAGTAAAAATGCTGTTTACATTCGGTTTTGAATTTAGTAACTTGAATTTATTTTATTTATTGGTGTCCCTTTGTTTATTCATATTGGGTATCAGAGGGTTGTTTCTTAATGAGAACAGGCATTGATTTGGCCTGGGTATTGATACCTGTCAATCCCAAAACAAGCGTTTTGCTGAGGACATGTCCATTTCTAGTTATATCACAACTTGACAGATTTATCTGACTGGAGAAACAGTACATGTTATGAAATGATGGCCTGTAGTAAGGTCATTGTGATTAAAAGACAATACTTAAAATTCTATTTTGGGGGAGGGCTATCCAGTAAACATAGACATGTATACTGTTAGCAAAACTACTGCCACCTTTGGAAGTGTAGTAATTACTACAGTTATTCAAAAAGACTCCGTGGTATTTTAATCTGAATTTACTTTCAGCTATTGCGCAGCAATTAATATAATCCCCCTCAAATACTTGAATAGGTCTTCGTATGGTCTTTAAACCTCATGTGATCGAGATAACTTTTGCATGCTAATTATTCCATTGTGGTGGTCAATTTTAGACTTATTTTGCACTTGGATCATTTGTCCTCGTTCTTTGAGATACCTGGTTTACTAATAACTATTTTGGACTAGATGCTATGTTCTGATAAAGCAGTTCCAATAAACACAAATACAGAAGCAGTCCTAGCACTGCTTCCTCGAACGTAGCGGTGTCTTTTGCCGGTGGAGATCTGTACTTGAAAATCTGTTTTGGGGATAGTCCTGTTTCTCTGGCCTTTTCCTCCCTGCAGTGAAAGCAGCATTTGTTTCTGGTGATTTGTTTTCTGAGCCATTTAATGATTATATTAAAAATTTTGAACTCACTTATGCATAAGAAACCCAAGTTTACTCTGTTATCAGTTATTCCAACTACTTCCTGAGGAAGTTTTCCATCTATAAGTGTTTACATTTATCTCTCTTAAATAGATGGCCTCATACTACTGATGCTGAAATACTTAATTTTCCAGTAAGCCAGGTGGTTTCCAATCAGCAAGTTTGATACATTATTTACTTACAGTTTCCTAATGTTCTTAGTAAATTTTATTTCCAGATAAAATATTGAGTAGCTTGGTGCCAAGAACTAATTCCTGTGGGATTCAATTAGAAATGTCTGACTGATTCCTCATTGATGACAGAGACCTGTAACTTTAGTTTTAACTTACTTACTATGAACTACATTTGCACAACTATGCCAGTTTCTGTGTCCTACTGAACAAATCAATGTACAAACATGTTGTATCAACACTATTCCTGTTGTCTGCCAAATGTATGCTCTAATTGTGTGTGAAAAAAGTCAATCTGAAAAGACACGTTTTCCATACATTTAAGCTGTGTAATTTAAGTAAAATTTCCTCATTTATTTCTTTTTCCTATATCAAGAAGTCAGTATTTTTTATTTCCCTGGGATTAATGAAAGGTTGACAGTAAGTTCCTGAATTTATTCTTTTTTTTTTTTTTTTTCCTAATATTGGCACCACCTCAGCTTATGGAAAATCCATATGAACAACACACAGGTATCCTTTGCCAGTTCTTGAAATTCTTGGATGCAAGCTATCTGGAGCTGCTGATTTAAAAAATGCCTTACTTTTGTTCCTATGTTTAAGGCTTTCCTTAGCTATGGTTAGAATTCAGTGATATAAATATGTTTGTGATCCATAAATGTAGAACAGACAGACATCTGAACTTCCTGCTTTCTGCAAGATATGCTATTAAAAAAAAAAAAAACAAACCTCCATTTTATTCGCATGGATAAATGTCCATTGTCAAAAAAACCTCCTTTTTGCTTACCTTCTGAACATTCTGTCATTCTTAGCTTCTGATTTGTGTTTTGTATTATGCCTGTTTTTCCTTTGGTTACATACTGGTTTTAATGTACGTTTTTCTCCCCAGCTAATGCTAACTTCAGTTTAGTTATGAGGCTGTGAGTTTGGACATATAAATACACTGTTGGTATATATATTTTTAGATGAATCTTGCAGGAGTGTTTTCCTCATATCATGGAATTAAGCAGATAAATGATTAAGAAGCAAGATACACTTTTAATATGACTTAGTAGTCTGTAGCAGAAACAATTTAATTTTATTTTATCAGTTAGTATATTGTTCCATATGCATTCATGGCAGTTTCTGACTTTATTTTGGTTTTTATAGATTACTAGGGGAGGGGTTTTCCCTTCCTTTAACTAGTTTGTCCTTCAGAAACAGTCTTGAGTAGTGATCTGAGTATTTTGTTATCTATGTATTTTCTACTAGCTTATAGTAAAACCAATTAGATTCAATTTATGCTTCTGAACTAGTAATTCAGTTCCTATTAATTAAAATATGTATGTACAGGGACTCGGGTTCTTGTCAGGTTTTTGGTCCTTTGTTTAATTTTAGTCTGAACATCTGTACTTTGTGCTAAATGAATGGTCACCTGATTCTTTTGTTACTTAATGCCATTGCATTTAATCTTGCTAAGTTTTGTCTGGGAAGATTTCTACACACACACACGCACCCCAACAGGCTAAATTATGCAGGTTTTTTATCCAGAAAAGACGACCCAATGTTCTACAAATCTAAATCCGTTTAGTCTAGATGTCAACTAAACTGTTCCTTTACTCATGTGAAAAAAAGGATATTCGAGGAGATCTCCTAACATGTTCGTGTCATGCTAGGGCGGTCGTAATTCAAGAGTTGATACTGGTATGAGTCTACCTGTGTGACTGAAGAGTTAACTCAACAAGCATGTGCCTGTTGTCACTCAGCATCTTCTAAAGTATTATAATAACTTCTCAAAATGAAGGCCTGTGCTGTCTTCTGGTGAATCCTGAACTCTCATGTACCTTTGGGTGGTTCAAAGGACAGACATAGTCCCAGGCTTTGCAATTTGGCTTGAGAACACCATTTATTCTTTTGAACAGATTTATTCTACTTATTTCATTCAGGTGGCCTGCGGATCGTTTTGGCAGGACTTGCGGTAGCTTCCTTAAACCTGCTTTGTCATTTTTTGTAGTGATTATTTGATGTGGGCAGCTCCCTGGAAGTGGGTATGGGTTCTGTCAGCATAATGCCTCTAGTCTTTGCTTTCAACGGTGACTAACATATTGCTAAAATATATTTCTGTTTACTTTGAAAATTACTTCCTTCTCCAAGGTCTTTTAAATCTGAACACACTTCTAAAGATTTTGTTTGAACTTCTTGTCTTAAAAAAATACCTGTGAAGCAGGGTCATACTCAAGGCTTCTCAGGAAATCATTAGTAGGTGGTGGAGTACCTAAACCAGTCAACATCAATCCAATGAAAGCTGTTTTCAAGCCTTTTAAGAAAGTCTTCTGCATCTGCTTCATCTTAAAAGGATCAGCAGATACCTGCAATTCTGTTAACGTGAAGTTACTCTGTTGTGCCATGTCTCAGAGCTCTCCTTCAAGTTCTTTACTCAGCAGTTAGGTATTGCTTGCCTAATATACCTTTGCTCTCTCTAGGTTTTGAACATCTATTTACTGCGTCTACAGGTGGCTCAGCTATTGAAACTTCCAGAAAATCCACTGGGACTGAAAATATCCCCTTTTGAAGATTGATTTGAGTAGCTGGGTAGTTGCTAAGTGGCAACTAATGTTCTCTGCAGGTAGCAGACAGAGCACACAGTACACAAGCACCGGTCTGCAGCTGGAGTTCTCATATTGCACCTAGCCTGTCCACTTTAAATTTTCTAAATTGTCATGCCAATTCTGGCATAAAGCTCACCATATAAAAATGCAGCCCCCTTCAAAATACTAGGCTCTCTTTACCTTAAAAATTTCTCATGTAACCATAGAAAACATGAACTAGATCCCTGACTCAGAAAAAAGAGTAATTGTGCTTTGCCGGAGTCCTTTACTGCTGACAAATGTTGCTGCAAATATTGATCGTTAAGAGACTTTCAAGTCGACAGCATGAACTTCATAGTTATCACCACAAGCCCTTTCCTTCTAAATATGTACTTTACACCTGACAGATAATACACTTTTGGCTTCTAATATCATAGACCTGGTTAGAGCAAAACTTTGACAGACTGTTTCGCCTTGTTTTTCTGACACAAGTCACAGTGACAAAACACATATAGCTGCTGATGTGCTAGAGCATTTCTAGCGATGCCAGATCTGTGGTACATCACTGCAACATGTCTTTGAACATTCAGGATTGAAACAGGATTGTACACTTGAGCTGCTTTCAAAAGGATATTATTTGAATTTGTCCCACTCTATTTCAGTCTTAAGATTTTTTTTTTTTTTTTTTTTTCAAATTGCTGAATTATGTCTTCTGTGCTTGTCTGGAGGTGATGCCCCTCTACTCCCTGCTTTGCAGACATGACGCTTCTGTCAGATTTGTAATAATGAAACAACTTTTTTGCAGGGAATAACTGCAGTTCACATGGTTTTGACAGGATCAAAGTGGTTTATTGATTAGCAACATCTATTTTACCCGTAATCAGTGAATTATACATTGTGGATCAGTATTGGCAATACAACTGAGATCACAGTACTAAATGCTTGCAAAGTGTTAATAAGCACCTACAAATTTCTTACATACTCTTCTACTACTAATCCCCCAAATTCTATTCCCACTTACACATTCACGCAGCTTTGTGTGACATCCCTTCTCTTGTAAGAAGCGTGGGTTACAAATGCACGCTCCCACTTTTGGGAGCGCAAATTCCCCCGCTTCTAAATCCTTGTTGGAGATGTGGGCAGGTGTACCTGTGCAGCTAATCCACATGGCAGCGAAAGCGTACCCTGCGAGTTCCCACGCACCCTCCTGAGAGGTGGGTCCCTACTGCTGCGCCTCGTCCTGTCAGTCCCCCAGCCTGTACTGGGAGTGGGGTGGCAGCTACTTACTGTGTCCGATGGCGAGGATGCTGTCTGGCCTTAGAAGTCATAATGCCTGCTGCTCTGGTACTGCTTTCCCACCCCAAGGCTTCTTCCAACAGTCGCAAATTCTTATGCTGATTTTCAAGCTAACTTCTTTTCTCAAAAGGCTCTTGGTAATCTAATCCCCTGGTTACTGTTTAGTCTGGGTGATCATTGTCCTAAGAAAGCTTTGTTATTGTTAATTTCCTCTTTGTGTTACCAGGTTTTGGGCAAACATCCTCTCAGAATATGCCGATGTGGGTATTCCATTCGCACATACACATACTAGTTCCTACTGTATCATCTATTGTTATCCAGGCCCCGTTACCAAGAGGGGGCATGCAATGCCTGTAGAAAAAATCCCCAGCATCAGTTTGCTGAAAGCAGAACTAGTGGACACACAAACAAAACCAGTATTTTTGCATCCAATTTTCATTTTGGATATTACCTTGGAAGACTTTGTGTGGTAAGGTTAATCAAGCGTAAAAAGTAGATTCCAAACTACACAAATCTCTCCAATCCAGATTTGGCCACTTGAGGCAGCACTGCTTGGCATAGTTTGCTGTGATCTGTTTGTCTTTGAAAAAAGACAGTTCAAGAAGACTGCAGTAGTTTGTAGCATATGTTGGAAAGCTGCATCTACACAAAGCATATCCATGAGACTCTTTGGACGTAGCGAGCCATTTTACCAACGGAGTTGGAAATGGCTTCCAGGTTGTGGGTTGGTTTGCTACACTTACCTCGCTGGCTCCTCTACGGATGCTTTGTACTCAGAGCGTTTAGGATCTAGCCGTACATGCTGTTGCGTACACACTCGTGCAATACTGTACTAATAAAGATTTCAGAGTCGTCTTTCCGCTTTATGTCTGCCTCCTGCGAAGATTTTGTGTGAAGCTACCAGCAGCAGGGTGTTTGCATGGTTGGATGTCTGTCCTTGAAGAAGAAGTAGTTGATTAATTTTACAGCAATTATGCTTACCAATATATGTAGTCCACATATATTTTTGCCCATGATTCTCTGTCTCCTGTTTTAGAGCGCAGTTATGAAGTCACCGATAACATTTTTTTTTTTTTTCTACCAAAGACCAGTTTAATCTAATCTAATTCTTTGGCGAGACAGAGTAGGAGGGAATTGTTTCACGGTGCTTGTGCTGCCTCTATCATGGAGCAAGGATAATTTAAGGAATGATCCTGCCCTCACACTGCCTTGCGACTAGAGGAGAAGCTTCTCTTGAAACAGAATGTATCACTGCATCATGGTGTTTTTTTTCCTGAGAAGATTTTGGTCTTCCCTTTAAGATTAGTTTCTTCCTTGCAATATTCTTGAACCAACTCATTTTCAGATAATGAATGTTTGCAAGCACAAAATTTAGCAAATACTTGCCATGTATGATGTGGAGGTTTAAAGCAAGGGGGAGTCACCATCTTGATGGTACAGGACTATTAGAGCAGGATATTGGTTGCGTCTCGGAATTTTATGAGATTACATCCAGGTGTCAGATTGACTTCTGTGGGACTTGCAAAGATATGCCCTTCCCGACCCAGGCATCTGTAAAGAAAGATTAAAGCCAATGCAGTAATGCTTCTCCTGACATAACCTGACCCTCTGTGAACTAGAAATTACTCAAAACCTGACAGAAACAGGAATAGTAACATAAAATGTAGGACATGGAACTAAAGGAGATACTGTGGTGTTAAAGATGTGCTTTAGAAACAGGAATTATTAGCGACTGAGGAAATCATTACACTGTGATTGTTTAGAACAGCTGGTCGGATCCACAACGTAACATGAAAGTGATCCAAGAGGCATCAAATATTAAGTTTTGGTTTCAAAGGGCTCACTAACTTCTCTAAAAAGCTAATGTGGCAAAGCAGCAGCTGCAGCCTACTATGCAGAAATTACGAGGTTGCAGTAGGGGGGCAGGAACAACAACCATAGGGTCTGTAATGTCACTTCATAGAAGACCCTCAACTTTTGCTTAAGAGAACAACTTACAGGAGAGCAAATCAAGTCTATTAAACTTGTCTTACACCTAAATGTAGGGCAGAAGTTCCTACTTGTAATGAAAACAGGGCTTTTCATACCAGTCTATAAAACATCATTGTTACAAATAATGGAATATGGTTTGGTTAGTCTCCCAGGAAATCATATGAAAAGTCTTTTCCCCCTGCAGCAACCACTTAAATGTAACAGCAACTATATGTAGATGCACACAATCGCACTTCCAGCGTTCCTACCCACATGCACAGCGAAAACTCTAGCAACAGGGTTTCCAGACGCAGATCAAGGGGAACAGTATTGTCCAGTGGTTTAAAACGGAGGAAAGACAGTATTAGCACTTAAGAGGTTGTTATCAAGCATTCAGTTTTTAGGCAAAATTAATTATTGTGATATACATAGAAGGTGTTTTTGAGTATGGTAGCTGTGTCCCCTGTGGAAAAAAAACCAAAAACAAAACCAAAAACAACAACAAAAAACTACCCAAGAAATATTAATACCTGATTTTTTTCAGCATTATGATCTCATTTTTTTCTCTTAAATACAAGATACCTATCTTACCAAATAATGTTTCAATAATTATGACTGTTGGAGGTGTTTCTGGACCACCCAGCAGGTCCTTTGTTCTGTCAGTGCCCCCTTCCTGCAGACTTGCAGCAGGTATAGTTCCTTGTTGAGAGCCCCTTACGTGTTCAGAAGAAGAACTGCTTCTCGTACCCTCTTGTGAAATGTTCCTGGTGTGAGATAGAGCTAGTCACTTTGTTCTGGCAGGCACAAATGCTTATGCTAATACCAAGGGATTGATTCTCCTCTTTGCAAAAAAACCCCAAACCAAACCAAACCAAAAAACCACCACCGCACTTTTGACATAGAAAACTGAGCTTTTTACTCTTAAAGTCTTCTGTCTATAAAAGATTTTTTTTCCCAATGAAGAATCCAGCATTACTTGTGTACTAGTATAAATTGCTAAATAATTTGTGTTATTAAAGTACAGTGCTAACTAATTGCCATGGTTTAACGCCAAACAGTATCCGGACCACGCAGCCGCTCATCCCTCCCCTCCCCAGCGAGGTGAGGAGGAGAAATGGAGAGAGAGCACTCATGGGTTGAGATAAGAACACTTTACCAAGACAGCAAAGGAAAAGATAAAAGTATATTAATAATAATGACTAAGGATAATATTAATAATAATGAAAAAGGATAATAGAATATATAAAATGAATGATGCATGATATCTCACCACCCGAGGACTGACACAGCCTGTCCCGAGCAGTAGGCAGGGAGCAGGGATATTCCCCCACAGCCATCCCAGAACAGCAAGTTCCAGAGAGAACACGAGGGAACAGACAAGCGAACAAACAGGCCCAAACAAAATAAAACAAGAATAAGATAACAAGAAGGGAACATGAACAGAAAGCAAACCAAACAGGGAACCCGAACCCAAGAGCAATGGCTGACCCTTACTTACACCGGCCATGCCGTCTATCGTATGGAACAGTCTCTTTGGCCAGTTTGGATCAACTGCTCTGGCTGTGCCCTCCCAAGTGTTTGCACCTGCACATCAGCAAAGCTTGGGAAACTGCAAGATGCCCTTGATCGTTCAGCAGCAACAAACAACACCAGCGCACTGTCACCATGTTTCACATACTAAATCCGAAACACAGGAGCTGCTGAAGACAAAACTAGCTCCGTCCCGGCTGAAACCAGGACACTAATCATCATCATAATTAGCCCATAGTGCAATCATGAAGAAAAGAAAGAAAAAACTTCACAGATAGTTTGGGGTTGGCAATGGTTCACAGAGCATTTAAAATGAGCCAGTTTTTTGGCTTGATAGGCCAGGACGGTTGGGTTTTGGGGGGCTGGGGTGGGGGGGGAGGCTATGCTGCTTTTAACTAAACAAGAGACTTCTACAACCTGGTGGTAACGGGTGACTGCTCTGAGCTGAATCAGTGGCCTCATCCAATTTGATGCACTAGTTCAAGACCCTTAGTTTAAGTTGTACGGGGTCCTGACAGTCCAGCCGGCAGGTAGCTCTAGCACGCAACACAGACGTTCATGTGCCACCATAAACTTATTTTGCAGTGACACCTTCACTGAATAGCTTCGGTTTTGGGGGTGTCTCCCCTCTCCCTCTTTCTGGCTTGTCTCACTGCCTCCTCCAGCCCCCTCCCTTGTCTCTCTGTGCAAATGACTCTTTCATACTACCCTTGCTAAGATTTTGTCAGGTGGTGCTAGTTTTTACGGTGAGGACACTTTTTCAAATGCTGGTTGCAATTCAATGCACAACTTTTAAAATGAACAATGCAAGCATGAAAATATTCAAAGCAGAAAAATATTTTTTAAAAAAATATTTCCTCTGAAAGTCAGCCATTGACAAAAATGATTAATTCAATTTTAAGAACAACCTTTTTCTCCCCGTTAAATTAGAAAACATCTAATAGCAATCATGTTCTTCCCAAAAGCTATACAAGGATTGACAACTTTAAGTGAGGTCTGGAGAAATGCTGTCACTTTCTATACAAAGTGAAATTCGTGTGACATTCATGTCCCAGCATGTCAGTGCAATGATACTTCAAAAGCTTTGTGTGTGGCTTTTGTGGCCACTTTAATGGAACTGTTAGGTAAGAGAGAATCAAGGATGCGGCCAAAGTATATGATAACTCTCTAAACTTACTGTATTACATAATATATATATTATTAACTAGTATTTAAAAAAATCTAGCCTCCCCAGTGTATCAGTTCCCATATCTACACTCATCTTTTTTAACCTCTCTGTTTTCCATGCTTTTCTCTGGGGCCAGTTTCACTTACGCCATATCTGAATCAAAACCTTTCCACCATTTCTGAGGTGGTTGAGAAGAACACATGGCTTGCAAATAAAACTGGTTTTCCTTCTGCCCTTTTCGGGGGGAGTAACTTAAAAGAGATGGACATTTATGTTTCTAATTTGCAGCCTCCTTTGCTCTTTGTAGCCTGGCACATATGCAGTAGAATATTTATTAAGTTATGAATTACCCTATTATCCCAGGTGCCCTGCAAAGGCAAATGCAATCACCTCCCTGCTCTGCTGAACACTCAGGCTATTGAACTTCAGGCTGGGTAGGGAGCGTAACTCAGCCTCGTGCTCAGGGAAGTCCAGGGGCGGATGGTGCCTCTACTATCAAATTGTCCCATGGCATCCTTAGCTGATGGCAGACTGGGATAGATGCCAGTAGACTTTATTTTTTGTTCCATTTGCCTTCTTTAACTGGTTTTAAGGCTTTTCATTTGACAGGCAGACAAGTATTTGGCAGCTGGGTGAACTGAAGCATAGAAAGAGGCTATTTGAGCACTGCATTAAGGAATTTGCAGCAGATAAATGGCTAAAATATAAAAGTAAAATGTTCAAAGTATAGTTAATTTTAAAAATAACCATTTTCTACCCCTATTTTCATCTTTGGTCTAGTGGGTGAATTTATAAACGGAGATGCTAATGCTGCAAAAAATTATATACAAGTCAAATACAAAGCATCCACTTAAGTTGCATAGGATTTACAAATATTTGTGGTTTATTCTGTAAAACATTTTTTTTTTCATTGTGTTTTCATTGCTGCAGGTATATCTTATCACAGAATACAGAAGCAACCCATACATCTTCACACTTACGTCTTCATGCTTCCCATCCTACCTTCTGTATTAAGGATGTGCCCGCCTCCAAATTACATAGTATTTTTATCATCTGAAGATAGTGTTGCTACCTCTGTCCTTCTGGGTTGAGAGACAGAACAAGTCAGGACCAGGTTTACAGAGGCTCCTTGTTGATAGGAAGCCAGAAGCTGTGTCAAAGAGAAACAGGTAACTGTTCTCCGCTTAATCATCAAGTATGATTAACTGTAATACTCCCACCCACCCTACCCGCAAATAAAGAGAGTGTCATCAGAATTGTAGCTTATGCTTACTTTTAAAAAACTGATGATGAAATCTCTGTTGATATATCTGTTTGGGAACCAAAGACACTAAACCTTCAGTAACAGCTGTTATAAGTGAAGAGTAGTACAGAATGATAAAATTATACCTCCATGCTTTTTCTTTTTCTTCTTTCTCATTATTCCTAGAAATTGTTCATTACAATTGCATACTTCCCATGCTTCTAGCCATCTTTTCTTGTCTTTCTTATAGTCACTTGACTGATAAAGTAATTGTTGCACTTCACAGAATTCAAGAGAGCATGTGAAGTTGCTTTCCATCATGAAGAAAAGCATGAAAAAAATTAATTTTGACCTAAACCAATTTCAGCACTGACTAGTATTGGCTCTTATTTGGGGATTCAGTTTGAATTCGATAAAATTATATAAAATCTTACTGCAGCCTGTCAACTTTTGCACATGTGCCAATTTGAGGGAATAGAGGACATGTGGGGGAGGTGGGCATGGTGGATGCCATTAGTTATAAGAAAAGAAAAAAAAAAAAAAAAAAAAGCCCAGAATTAGACTATTTAGTTCATGCTTTCCCTTAGAAGACAATGCTATCTCTAATCCCAAGAAAGCACAAAATACAACACTCTAATGTGGTTAACCAGAGCTACTGCTGTTGATGACTAGACATGAGAATGCAAGCACTTTACAGTATTGTCTTTATATATACTTTCTGAAATTAGTAAATGTAGTGAGATTTGGTAGTTAGGTACTGGGAGATTGAGGAGAACTAGCTGAAATTTTCATGCAGGCTGTGGTTACCCCAGACTGCTACGAGGCAGGAGCTAACTCACCCGGTTTTGCATAGTTAGCTCTCAGTGCTGCAGAGCTGGAAGTTGGAAAGGCACCTTGTGCTGCTTATGAACAGAGAACATAAAACCAAAAAAGCAGGTAGCCTTGAGAAAATGTCCACCATGACATGGCATCCCAGGGTCCCAGAAATGGCACTTAAGTTGCTGCTATAAAAACCAAACCAAACCAAAAACCAACCACCAAAACAAAACAAAAGACCCTAATATAAATACAAGAATAGTTTAATTTCCAAGGAAAATTATATCAAGCTGTGGAACTTGGTTGATGGTAAGACATGACAAATGAGGCTTTGTTCCTTCCCAAGAGGACATTCAAGGTGCATGGTTACTCTTATTTCATACAATCATACAATAACCCGGGCTGGAAGGGACCTCTCAAGGCCACCTAGTCCACCCCCCCTGCAGTGAGCAGGGACATCTGCAACTAGACCAGGTTGCTCAGAGCCCCGTCCAGCCTGGCCTTCAGTGTTTCCAGGGATGGGGCTTCTACCACCTCTCTGGGCAACCTGTTCCAGTGCCTCACCACCCTCACTGTAGAGAATTTCTTTCTTATATCTAGTCTATATCTTCCCTCTTTCAGGGAGGGGAGGTTTCTGAAGAGGTCCAGCCTGTTCTTAGCATCCAGTGTACAGAATAGAGCACACCTGGCTGGCAGAGGGCTGGAGGGCACAGCCCACGGACGTGTTACAGAACCACCGTGTCCAGACTTAACACTGATGCTGCATCAGCTGAATCTCTGCAATACTGGATCGCATACTTCCAAATTTGCTACACGCTACAGAGCTGACCAGGACATGAATGCTAGTCCAGCCTTTCAAACATATTATGATTGCATACATACACTGCCAAGGCATTTAGTTCACAGACAAAAAAAAAAAAAAAAAGTGAATAAAAAGTGATGCCCATTTTTATATTTGGCTGTCTGGATGATTGGTGCAGCTGTACAAAGGATCCTCAGCACTGGCTTCAGAAGTGTTTCATGCTGAGAAAGCACAGCAAGATGTTGATTAACTACAGTTACCTGGGTTTGGTTCTTTCTCCAGGCCTTCAGTAAATCTTCTCTTTTGGCTTATCAAGCTGGCTAGTGATCAGTTCCAGGAATGAAAAGAATAAATAAACTAGGTACAAATAACCCTTAAGGTTTATTCTGACCTGTAACTATGTCTTGCTAACCATCTGAAACTGTTGCGTACGTATGTGGGGGGAAGGAGAGGTAAAGAACAAAACCAGTTTCTAGAAAGCCTTAGGGAAAACCTGGGATGAACAGAATCCCATAGGAGTTGTAGCCCAATTGTCTGCAACCACTCTGCTAGCGTCATGTGCCTTCTGCTAGCATTTTGTGTGGAAGTATGCAAGTGTGACAAAGTTAAAAAAGCAATGTGCAGCTATACTCATTAGCTTTTATGCCAGTTTTAGAAGCAGGAAGGTGCCTTTTCAAAACCTGAAGCCTTGTTCAGATGAAGAAAACAGGATAAAACTTTGGTAGATTAAATATAAAAATAAATGGAAAAAGAAAACTTCAGGGTACTACATAAACCTCATAATTCATAATTTTCAGAATATCAAGAACAAGAACTCTGTCAGCCCTCTCTGGTAGATCTACTGCTGTCAGGTTATTAAAAGAAAATCAAACAAACAAACAAACAAACCACCCCCTAATCATTAAAACCTGATCCCCTCAAGACAACAAAGCCAATGCAAAGAATCAAAGTACTTTCCTCCAATGTGTGTTGTCCCTGGAGGAAACACAAAATAGGCTCATGCTAGAAACATTTTTGTAGGAGAACTCAGGAGCTGCCTGAAATTCAAGCATCTGTAAATGTTGTTTTACTTGCAGAACTTTTGTGGTTGGACTAGACCTCTGGAGATTGTCTAGTCCAACCCCCTGTTCAGAGCAGGGTCAACTAGAGCAGCTTGCTCAGTACCTTGTCCAGTTGGGTTTTGAATATCGCCTAGGAGGAAGACTCTTCAACCTCTCTGGGGCAACGTGTTCCAGTCTTTGACCATCCTCACAATAAAAAAGTTTTTTCTTGCACTTAAATGGAGTTTCCTCTTCTTCAGTTTGTGTCCATTGCATCTTGACCTGTCACTGGGCACGGCTGAGAAGAGTCTGGCTCCATCCTTACTGCCTCCCATCAGTATTTATACAACCTGAGAAGACCCCCCCTGAGCCTTCTCTTTCCAGGCTGAACAGACCCATGTCTCAGCCTCTCCTCACAGGTCAGAGGTCCCAATACCCTACTCAGCTTAATGACCTTTTTCTGCACTCCTGGTCCAGTACATCCATGGCTTTCTTCTTCTGGCAGAGTCCAGCACCAGCCACAACGCTCCAGATGTGCCTCACCAGGGCTGAGCAGAGGGAATAATCTCTCTGGCAAAGCTCTGGAAGAGCTGGCATCACCCTCCGTAGCGCACCCCGGGATGCTGTTGGACTTCTTTGCCGCAAGGGCGCATTGCTGGCTCGTGTTCAACTTGATTTCTGCCAGGAGCTCCAGGTCCTTTCCCGCAAAGCTGCTTTCCAGCCTGTACTGGTGTGTGGGGTTATCCTCCACCGGGTGCCGGACTTTGCAGTTCCCTGCATTGATTCCCATCAGCAGATTTCTCCAGCAGATTTCTCCAGGTAAGGTCCCTCTGAATACCAGCACAACCATCTGAGGTATTGACCACTCCATCCAATTCTGTATCATCTGCAAACTTGCTAAGGGTGTACTCTGTCCCATCATCCAGGCCATTAATGGAGATGTTAAACTGTACTGGGCCCACTATCAGTCTCCGGGCTACACCATTAATACTGGTCTCCCACTGGACTTCGTGCCACTGATCACAATCCTTTGAGCCCAGCAGCTCAGCTAGTTTTCAGTTTTCACTATCTAGCCTGTACTTCATCAGTTTCTTTGTAACGATGTAATGGGAAACAGTGCCAAAAGCCTCACTAAGGTCAAGATAAGCAACAGGCACTGCTCTCTCCTCATCCAGCAGCCAGTAATCTCATCGCAGAAGGCTACTAGGTTGGTCAAGTGTGATTTCCTCTTCATAAATCCATGCTGACTACTCCCAATCACCTTTTTGTTCTTCATACGTTTGGCAATGGTTTCCAGAATTATTTGTTCCACAACTTTCCCAGGGATTTAGGTGAGGTTGACTGGCTTGTAGTTTTCCAGATCCTCCTTTTTGGCCATCTTGCAGATAGGAGTTGGATTTGCTTTCTTCCAGTCCTCACGAATCTCTTCTGGCCACCATGACCTTCCAAAGATAATCAAGAGTGGCCTCACAATGACATCAGCATGCTCTGTCAGCATTTGTGAGTGCATCCCATCAGGTCTCATGAACTTGTGTATGTCTTCTTTGTTTGAATGTTTCCTAACCTGATCCTTCTCTACCAATGGTAAGTCTTCCTTGCTCCAGTCTTCCCATTGGTCTCTCAACTCTTGCACATTTATTTTCTATATTTGAGTTTAATCATGAGCTCCTTGTTTATCCTTCGAGGCATCCTGCCACCTTTGCTTGATTTCCTGCTCATTGGGATGGACCGATCTTGAGTTTGGAGAAGGCAATCCTTGAAAATCACCAGGTGTCCTGGACCTCTCCTCTCCAGGACCATGTCCCAGGAAGTCTTTAAGAAATAACTTTCCTAGTTACATGATTGACATCCGTACAGGATACATTAGCAGATACTATATTAAAGAAATTATCAGACACATAGATACATATGATTTGTTTAGAAGGAGCCAATATTGCTTTGGCTGGCAGGGGTTGTGCTTCACAATGGTGTTGAATTGTATTGGAATTCTTTAGAAGCACCAACAGCATGCAGATAAGGAGCTGGTTGACATGTTTCCTTTGGGTTTCCAAAGGTATTTGAAAAATCCTTCAGTGCAAACTTTTTAAAGGTACTGGCCATGTTTAGGAGAGAAAATCCTGGGCTGGATAAGTCAACAGAGGAGCAGAGGGTAAAAGTGAAGTGTCAGTTCTCTCAACTAGAGAAAGTGCCCACTGATGTTTCACAGGGTTCTATGCTGCTCAGCACATCCATAAGTGAAGTGCAAGAGGGTAAGCCACAAAATGAACAAATTTGCTGATGGTGGAGTTATTTAGGACATTGAGTGCAAGGGCCAGCAGGAAATTCAAGGCAGATTGATGTAAAGTGAGGCAAACAGACAAAATCCTCATCACACAGAACCATGGATCCTGAGCTATCAAGCTTGAGATGTTTCTTGATTAATATTAACTCAATGCTCATTAGCAATCAAAAAGAAGCAAAACAAATCTTAGAAGTTACTAAAAAATAGAGAACATCATTACAACAGCAGCTTATGATGTGCCCACATCTTGAGTGCCATGCAGAGTTCTCACTCCCTCTCAGAGGATCCAGTAAAATTGACAGAGACATCTGCAGAGCTGATCATGCATCAAGAGCAGGTCTTGGCCATCCAGTATTATTCTGTCAAGTATAATAGAGAATTTGAAGGGTGCTTGATTTTTCCCAGAGACTCAAGTAGCACTTGCTGATGCTGAAGTATCATTAAGCACAAAATATCAAGTTTCTAGCAGTCAAGCAACAAACTACCTAGATTGGCAAAATAAATGCAATACATAAGCATCTAGGAACTACTAAAAAAACTTTAATTCCATTTTTTGTTATATTCTTTTGAAGACTGCAGAAATATTTAGTGGTGGACTTGGCAGTGGACTTAGGTTAAAGGTTGGACTTGATGATCTTAAAGGTCTTTTCCAACCTAAGCAATTCTATGATTCTTTTTTTTATGTAAGGCTTGACGTTAAGGTGAGGCATGCCAATGGCTTTATCCGACATTTTATCTTACCTGGCCCCAGCTAATAATTTTAAAAGGTAGCTGGCTTATTATGATAACTTTTATGTGATATTTCTTGTTTATTAAAAGACATTATCCAACATGAAAAAACATGAGTTCTGGTTCATAGCATAATTATTTTGACAAACACAGGAAATCTATTCCAGAATTTACCTTAGGTTATTTGATTGCAGACTTAAGGTGGACAGAAGAGCAAGAAATAGCTGAGCTTAGATATGCTTTATGAAGCAATAATTTCAGCGACCAACCCAAATACCATGAAGACATACAGAATCATCTCTTATTCACATAGTTGCTCATTTCCAGGATTTCACGGGGCTAAGAACAGATGCGTGTCAGAAATCAGGAAACTGGCTTAATTCCTTTAGGATTTTTTTTTTTTTTCTCCCCAGAATGGAAGCAAGGAGGAGGAAGGGGAAAGAAGAAAAGCAATTTGACTGAAACATCACTCTTTCTCCTGTTTTAAAAAGAAGCAGTCTTTGAACAGAATGGCAATATCAACTACAGCAGTCGGATCTTTGTAGCTCCAGATAAGGGTTGAGATCTATAATTCAGATCTATAATTATCAGTTCCAATAAATCAGGGATCAGAGCTCTTTGTCTTCGGCATTGCCTACAGCACTTCCTTTCCCAGACACTTTACAACCAGACTAGGAAAGATAGTAGATAAGACATAAGCAGCACAGCTGATAGTTCAATAGTGTATGCTTTGAGCATCGGCAGAGTATAATTATTACTGCTTTAAGCAATATTCCTTTGCAGTACTTCCAGTATTGTGTCTAATACTGACCCATGCATTACAAAGGGCAAGTAATCCCCCCCTTACCCTGATTTATGAGGTTTTTGTATCTATCTCCATGTTGTCTGTCTTTTTTTTTTTTTAATTTTTATAACTCCCCCTGTACCTCCAAAACCTGTGAACATTCTATTCCACACAACACACTTTTATAATACTTCAGATACTAAAGTTTACAATAGACCAACTAGCAAGTTGCAACTAACACACCTGGTAGCATGAAGGTTTTATAAAAGTACAGGTTGTTGATGTATCTTCTTACTCTTAATAGCCTTAGACTAACAAAAAGGCTCCTTATTTCTATGGGGAGATTGTGTAGTCCACATTTTCCTTTTCAGAAACAGCATAATTAGTGAAATTAAGCACATCTAAGAACAAGGAAAAAACCCACTGACACTCTGTATTTATTTTTTGTACGTTCATTGATTTGTGATGCATACTCATTCCTTGGTAAATGAAGGGGAAAAGCTTAAATGAACAAGTCTAGCTAGTCTAAAGAACTACTCATATCTGACATTTTGGAAATACCAAAAGGTATTATGTACAAAGAACCTTCCAGAAGCAGCCCTTTTTTGTACTTCACTTGTTCGAAAGCAACTTTTTTCTGTGCATCACATTCCCTAGGTTCTCCCTGAGCAAAGCAGCACACAACACATCAACCAGAAAACGTCATATTTGCCAACATCTTGATCCTTGCCTCTATCCCCTCCCATGGTAAAACCCCACAGTTTTGTTAAATCTCTTTATTTATAATCTTCTTGTAACAAAGCAGTTTCTTTTTTAAATATAAAAACCAGCAACAAAGCCTTTAGATCACATAGAGGCTAAATCCATTTTGTTCAGAGGAAATGTGTAAGGAAAGACAAGACAAAAATAAAAGAAGTGGTGGGGGTGGCGAGTTCCCCTAGAGGCTGCCCTTGAGGGCCCTGAGGCTGGGAAGCAGCTGGGCTGCGCTGAGGCGCTCCTCTACATTAGCCTTCCAGCAGCAGCTGATAATGCTCTGGAGTCTCTGGCCCACTGGTGACTCGTGGAAAACGGCAGCAGCCAGCGAAGGACGCAAGTTGTAGGCTACCACAGCATAGAGCACGTACTGCCGCTCACCCAGGTAGGGCTGCTCTCGCATGACAATTTGCCAGAGGGTGATAGCAAAGGAGTAGATGTCTGCCTTGGCAGTGACCCTCTCCCCTTTAAGGAGCTCAGGGGCACGGTGTGTGTACGTGCCCCCCTGCTGGCAAACATGGGGGCTCTGGGACAAATCCTCCTCCAGTTTCTGGGAGCACCCGAAGTCCCCAATCTTGCACACCCCCTGCTCAGTGATGAAGATGTTTGCAGGCTTCAGGTCCAAGTGCACAATGCCCTGTGAGTGAAGAAAGGCTAAGCCAGATGCAATGTCACAAGAATAGCACACGGTCTCTTCCATGCTCAGGGCCTTCCTTCCATATCCTCCTTCATCGTCCTCACCCTGTCTCCACGCATCCCCAGTGCCATAAATTACATGGTGCAGGGTGATGTTGCCCACGTACTCCATGATGATGGTGCCCAGGCTGTTCTGGCTGGCCGGGGCACACGTGCTGGCAGCCACTACACGTACCACATTGTCATGCTGTAGCCGGGCTACGTTCAGCTCAGCCCAGAAGCTCTGTCGTGATGCCAGACGGTTTTTGCTGCTCTTCTTCACCTGCTTCACAGCCACAGTCGTACCATGGTAGGTGGCCTTGTAGACAGAACCGAAGCCACCAGAGCCGAGGGGCTGCAGGAGGCAGAGCTGATCCCAGTCGATGGAGCACCAGGCCAGGCGCGGGGGCAAGCTGCGAGTCCTGGCTGATGGAGTTTCCCCCAGGAAATTTTTGCCGTCTTTGCCAGGGATAACTAAGGGGCTGCTGCAGGGTCGCAAATCCGCAGATGGGGAAAACTCCAAAGGCAGAAAACAATTAAGAAGAATGGGTGATGGCATAATAAGATGGAGAAAACAGCAGGCAGTTACTGAGACAGAAGACTAGAAAGTTTCCCCAACAGAAAGGACTGCCAAGTGCCTTCCAAAGCCTTTTATCCTCTCTTCACCGTTCTCCCTCATGCCCCCAGATGAACTGCATCTGTCACAACGAGCTCAGCCCGATCAGGCTCACCTGGAAGCATTCTTTCCCCACCCTGAAGTATATTTCTAGAAAGTCAAGGCAAAAAGATTTAGAGCTAAAAAAAAAAAAAAAAAAAGAAAAAAAGAAAAAAAATTTTAAAAAATGAACTCACATGTATTTCACATAATTTCTGATCTCAGGAGAAAAGATGTTCTGCCCATTAGATGCCTCTAGCAAAATGCCCTGTGAGTACATAAAGCAGTGGCTGGTGAATGCATTTCACCATGGCTCCAGGCAGAAATGATCATCATCAGATGCATCAAACAGCTCAAAGTCATCGTCAGAGGAAGCACCTGATACGGTGAGTGCTGGCATTTGATGAGCCTATGTCAGGCATAACTAAATATAAATGGGTGTTTGTAGAGACCTTCCACTTAAACATGACTGGGACAAGGGGGAGGGTTTGGCTGCTCATTGCTGCCCACTCAGGACAGCAAGATTAATAGCAGCAAAAAGACAAATGATCGCTCTGTATCAGCCACTGGATATAGTAACTAGAATTATACATACAGATAGGGTCATCTTCCCATTACTGCCTGCAGTTACTACAGGTGTGTATTTTACTTCTGGATCCTTTATGGCGCTGTTCTGGCAGAAACTTTTACAAGTGACAAGAGGGAAACACACAGTCTGCGTTCCCGAGGGCTACATGTCACAGCTACCTTAACCTGTGGCAGCAATGGTTTTCTTCCAAGCTTTTGTGCTGTATTTCCTACAAGTAAAACATGGCTGTGCATCCGATGCTGCAACAGCTGCCCAACCCAATCTCTGCTTCCGCCTGAGAAGGAATACAGGATCAGTCTCGCTCAGCTCGCCCGTTTATATTTCACTTGTATATCAGGGATATAGAAACTCTTTGTTTGCGATTACTGGTAGTTACTACTGCTGTCTGCTGAGTTACTGGTCAGAAGCTGTCAGCCCCAATACCGAGGGCCTTAAAGGACTGCTAGGAACATAACCCACCACAACAGAGGACACATACCAAACACCCGAGTTTCATTTTGATCGAGGTGCATCACTCTTGTGGTTCTCAGCAGCCAAAGTTTTGTTTAAAGCAGGAGAAGGACAGAACTGGGGATTGCAACTGATTTCAGAGAGTTTAAGAGTGTATAGTTACATTCTTCTCCTCAATCATTATTTTATTTCTTTGTAAAGTTGGCGTACCCTGTAACAAACCCTCGAAGGCTTGGCTGTCCAGTGGCTTCTAAAACTGCTTTACAATACAGAGGTAGAACCTTGTTTCTACTAAATTACTTTATAATCTTGCTAAAGGAGTCGAATTTCTCACTTAAATACACAGTTGCTTAGCCTGTGCCTTAGTGACTTCAGGGAGGTTTTCTTCCCAGTTTCAAATCAAAGTTTTCTTTTTCCTCCATTTTCTGTCAGTCCCCACAATCTCAGTTCATTTGATGATGAACCTACATTTTTCCTTAGGCATATAGTGTTTCATGGTCCAAATGTTGCTTCCAGTCACACCTCATAGACTTCAAATGATATTCAGAGTTGCCTGAAAGCAGTTCGGAGATGCTCAATCGCACAGGTATAAGCAAGATCATTATTTGAAGCCAGTCCATACACAGGCTTGCTCTGAAGACAGGCCATGGATTAACCTTTTTTTTTTTTTTTTTTTTTTTTTTTTTTCTTTCCCACTACAAGTACAAGCCAGAAAAGAATCCTGTTCATGTTTCACAGTTTGGTTGTTTTGGCGAGACAAGTGACACCTTGGAATAGCAAAAACAAGGCAAGTTTTCATTAAAGCAGTCAGAGGTAAACCCAAATGCAAAGAACAAATGCACCTGCAAGAATTGTGATGCTGTTTTACTGCTGAGAGACATAATAAACATTTTAAAAGGTTAAATCCTGGTTTATAAATAATAATATCAAGTTTCAAACACACATTGCCAAACAGCTGCTTGATGCTTTTTTCCTCCCACTAAGGTTACTCCGCATGCCCAGGAGCAGGAGGCAGAGGCTCTCCTCCTGACCTGAATGCGCCGAGGTTTCAACTGGAGGCACTGGGGTGGCAGGTGAGGATTCACAGCTGATTTGCTGGGGCCTCCGTGACCACCAGCCGACTGGGACCTGCTGCCGTAGATTTACATGACAATTGCCAAAGAGCACCTTGAGACAAGTTAAGAGAACCTAAACTTAGGGATAAAGATGATAAAATGTGAAATATGTGCTCTGGCCCATGGCAATACTTTCTGGCCATGCACAGACGGGTACCTATCCTGGCAGGTTTACGGCTTCATACGGCAGGCGCCTTATGCAGTATTTTCAGCCAAATTGTCCGAGACTGGTTTTGCAGTCTTGCCCCTGAAGCAAAGCTGACTGTGCTGGGTCACAGGGAGATGACAAGAAGTAAAGGTGGAATTTGAGACTTACAGCTTAAGGACTAGAAAACAGCCCCAATGCTTTAAGGAGAAAAATGCATCACCTACAGCAAAGGGCCCAGGGAGTAATGCCAGCGCTATTCTACCATTTGGTGGCAGCTGCTTTCCCAGGCACAGATTTAATGCTGGTGCCTAGGACTGAAGTACGGAAGGGCCGGTCTCTCCCAGCAGCTCGCACAATCCCATTCACACAGACAATGCCCAGCTCCGTGACTCGCCGTTAAATACCCTGCCATGGAAAGCATAGTGGCTCCCCGCAACCACCACATCCTCAGAGGGACGCACGGAGGGGGAGAGGCAGGAGACCGGCTAAATTGGGTGGCTCTGACATGACAGAGTGCCACAGGAAATTGTCAGAGGTTGCCCTAAGTTACAGGGTTTTAAACCCACCTGATAAAAATGGGTCATACAGTTCAAGTACGTTGTTACAAGGTTTGCACCAGTGAATAAGCAGAAGCTTCTTGTAAAAATACTGCTGAAGAAAACTATGTCTAAGCTGAACAGAGCACATAAACTCTGGGGCAATCCTGTAACATTTTACTGGCCTAAGGAGCCAGACAGACAAAATAAGGAGACAAGTTTTAGATGAGGACAGACTTCGTGAGTTTGGGAGTTTAGTCTGTGTTTATTTTTTATTAATGTTTGATAGTTGATATTCCTATGCTGCAGCTCGGATGTTGCTCATTTATGGCATACCCCTTAACCAAGCCTATATTTTATTTTCATTTTCAGTGTGAGGGAATCTACGGATTTATCCATGACTACGTGTGTAACAATTTAACACAAAGGCAGCAAGCCAGAGGTGAGCTTAATTTCCAAGGCACAGCCTATAGAACTTTTCTGCTGAAATTGTATCCACTACTACACAAAGATAGCTGACAAACACCTTCCTCGCGGGAGGCTGTGCACCCCTTAGATAAATTGCTGTCTCTCTAATCAAGTATTTCGCAGAAACTCTTCCAACATGCCTGGGAAACCAGATGCTGCGTTAATGAGGAGATACTTTTACAAACTGCATGATTCATTTTGGACTTGTAAAACGCAAAAACTTTAACCTTTTTGAAGTAAAGGAAAACAAAATAAAACTCGTTTCTCAGCTTTTCCAGGTTTGATTGCAATACCCCCCCCCATGCATACCGACACACACACATCTACATGTACACACACACACACACACATAAGTTTAAGCAATATGCCGATTTGCAGAAACTGACTATTCAGGTACCCCGCATTATTTTACAGACGTCAAGCAGAGATCTGACCGATTTATATGAAAATGACACTGAACCATACTTCTTTGTACACTGCAGTTCAGTGCAGCAGTGAGAATCAGTGCCATGGGCAAACCATCAAGGATTAATTCAAATAATTTCCAGGCTGGCCACAGTGTGCAGCATTATAGTCCTGTTTTCAGAGTGCCCAGCCGAGAGCTGATGTCTCGTCAGTCCCCTCTGAGGCAAACTAGCTCTGTAGCTGGTAATTTTGTGACTCAAGCGTCCCCCAAGGAGACAAAGTTGTGGGATGACGATGACACTGAAGGACACAACTCTTAACTACATTTTTTTAAAATACTTCTCTGAAAACCTTCATTTCTTGAAGACACGCAGGTATCACAACAAACAAATATACAAAAACATTGGGCAAGATATTGCGCCTTTATTAGGAGTAGAGAAAGTTTATACTGTATTACCTGGGATATAGCACACAAGCAGGAACTCGAAACTTCAAGGGTCCGTCATTTTCAACACCACTATTCCACTGCGGTTCAAAACACAGAAATACAGTGTTGCTGTTTATTTGCCAACAGCCCCAGCTAATAATGATAAGCAGCAGTTAATCCTCTAATATGCTTCTCAAACTTTTAGGCATAGCCTAAATTTTGTAACAGAGCTTATCTTGCTGACCTACTTGCTGCCTGTGATCGCCAACCCTTGCTGTGCCAACTACGGCGTCTGCCACTCCAGAAAACTTACTTTCTATCCGATTTAATAGAATGTTTTGATTTGCAAAGCAGGGAAGCCAACAGCATGTAGCTGCTCAGTCCGCGGTAGTCCAGCAGCAGCTCTGCATCACAGTTTTGGAATTCTCTGTCAAAAACCTCAATCTTTATCCTGGGGTATGCTTATACATGGGAAGGAAAAGGAGGAGAGTGAAGGGGAAAATCGGGATAATCTTCCTCTTCTACTCCTGGAAGACAGCAAGACCAGGTGCAGAGGATACCAAAGGACCCTTTTTCTGTACTTTCCTATGCATGTTTTGGGAAGGGATGGTTAGAGGAGAGCGAGAAGGGAAGACGCCCATAGCTCTGAATTTAACAAGGAAAGCTGGAGGGACTGCACCAAGAGATCTCTGGATATAACAGAGATATCATCCATGCAACCACATTCCACTTCTTACAGAGGCTGAGGCAGTTTCTAGAGGGTGTCTGTTTGGAAGGAGGACATGTTAATTCAGTAATGGTGGGTGAGACCAGCTCTGACAATGAGACAATGAGGTGATTTTCTCTTGGGGGGGCGGGGGGGGAATAAATGGTTTCACAGAGTATTTAATACCATAGAGCATCTGTAGAGCTTTTGACTCACCAGAACAAGGCCAACCTTCTCAAGCGAGAAGCCTGTGACACAGAAGTGATGTGTCAGTTCAGAGGAAAGGGGTAGAGATCACAAAAAAGGAAAAAAGCCTGTGTCGGAGAAGGCAACAGCCAACAACTCTAATATTTCTCTCAGACTGGGTTACAGCAAGAAACCTAGAAAGTCAAGACTTAGACAATCCTGAGAGGAATCCAAAAGCAGAAAAACACAGAGAATGATGGGGATGTCAACAAAATATGTTCCAAAAAGCAATGAAATGTGACATGCTAGTCTTTTACTTTCCTGGCAGACAGCCTACGTTAAGGACCAACTGCATGGAAAGAGCAGAGGCAGCTTTCTGCAGTTGTGAGCAGGCTGCTCGTCTGGCTGCGCAGCACCTCTTCCCCCCTGCATTACGGGCAGACTTCTTCGGCAGCATCGCAGGCAGACGGGAGGTCTGTGGGATAAATACAATGAAGTTTCTCCCGGAAACTTTTCAGAGAGACACCCCATATCGTGGGTCTAGCACGCCCCACACCCTTACAGTTTCTCCTACCAACGATACATCGATGTAAATGGCTTGCATTAAGCTGAAGCCATGGAGGATCACTCACCTACGTCTGCCAAACAAGCGGTCCCACTACGCAACCCCCCAACTCACCTTCCAGTGGCTGGCTGCGTTTCAGTTACTGCCTGCGTAAGTGCAATGTCATGGCAAACTCAATTGCTTCCTTCAGCTCAGATCTGTCTTGTCACAGACACAGTAGCATCAGCCAATGTGTTCCTTGGTAAAATCACGTAATGCAGATACTTATGCTTTAAGACCTTCTGAAAAACTGACATTTTACCAGTCATAAATTAGAAAGACAGTTAAACCTTTGCAAACTCAGAATAACTACACCCAGCAAAACCGGATGCCTTCTGTGATTACTTATTGTAATCCCAAACGTGCAGATCAAGATTATCTATTGAAATGCCAGGCGTAACTTATTCATTAACTAAAACCATTCTGTAATTTTATTGATATATTTTGTGGAGTTCACATATTTTTGTACAGCAAACATAACACTGTAGGCCACAAGAAGCTGCAGCACTATTGTTTAATAGCAGCAAGGTATATTTTATAATCAGGGTAATGTGGACAATAAATAGTCTGTTTCTTTGGATGTGAATGTTTAAAATGAAGTTCTGCTGCAGCTTCATAATGTGATTGCTATTTTACAGAGCTTATACACAAAAATATATATGCAATCTTTTTGTCTATATTTTATACAAATACAACAGTAGTTTGTGAATACATTTTAAAGTACATATACATGATAAGCAACTCAATTTCCCATATCACAGGATAGCAAATTTTAAATGCAAGAAACATATACAAATTCAGTCTGGAATGCAGGGTATTCTGTGGTTTGTTTGGTTTTTTTTTTTTTTTTTCCCTCTATTTTTGACTCAAAACTTTTATCATTAAAACATTTTAGCATACAAGTCCAAACAATTTTTCCACTAGCTAAAAATAGAATTTCAGCAATCTGAGTCAGGTTTGGGTGTGTCATCATTCCCCAATATACTTTTCCCAGTTTTTGTCTAAATTCAAAGGCTTTTAGTAATATATAGCATGTTCTTCACTCCACACCATATTAAAAGCCCACATTTAATTTTAACTAGCAGTCAACTATTTTTGTGAACAAGAGCTGGGCTTGTCAGCGTTTAAATTTGCATGTCCAAAATTTTGCTTTTGCAAGTGCATGTGAATACATTGTGGTGTTGCACAAAGTTCATTAATGACAAATTAAGTCACAGTATAAAAATATATCATACAACTATAGGTCTAGTATAGTCCTTTTTTCTATGGGTAAAAATACATCTGAATGAGACAGGGAGGTTTGTAGCACCATGAGAGGAGTTGTATCCCAAGTTACATTAGCAGCATGATCCAATATAACAATATTGCAGGAGTGTTTCTGAGGAGATAAACATTCACTCTGGTTCAACGGTACCACTGAAGCTTATACTGAAAAGTGTTTACATATGATTAGCAATAGTTCTGTGTCACTTCCAGGGCTAGATAACTGTTATCAAAAGACACTGCCTTCCAACAAAAGTAAGACACCCTTATTGCATAAAAGCTTTGGGACCATCCAAACACATTTTGAACTACTGTGGCATTATTTGTATGTTGAGCGTGATGCTAAGTAGGCTGTGGGTTTAACTGTACACTGGGAGGATGCAGGATGGGCAGCTAAGCCTTTACGGTTTACTACATACCGGATAAGTACATTTATTTCAGAGGCTTATCTATAGTCTGAGAAGAATACAGGATGAGCTGCTAAACCAGTGTATGAGACAGACATAACGAAGGATGCAATCCCGCTCCCCTCGACCTTTACGGATGCAGGATCAGGCCCTAAGTTAACTTCAGACAGCAGCATAGCGATGATAGGATATGATTAAAAAAATCTGTATCAAATACTGCATGTTAAACATGTTTGCCATAGTTTACCATCCAGAACTCCAGAGGACACAGTTTGCAATTGGTGAAGACAAACTCCTATTTTTTTTTTTGACTGGTATTCAAAATGGCAGTAGAAGACAGTGTAGTTTGAAACATGTAAACCTAGTAAAAACCATTGTAAAACCCTTAAGAAAGACACACTGGTTCTGTGCAATATAGCAAATTGATAAGAAAACACTGTAAAAATGTACCTGTTTAAAATTACAATGTCTACCATTTTGTACACAAAGCATTATACCAAAGGCCTACATATATGTAATCTAATGGCACTTGAAACAAATTATAATAAAAGGTTTTATAATAAAAAGCATAACCTGTAAGAAATTTTCTTAAAAGGTTTAGGTTTTCTTTTTGAAAGTGCTATATCTTGTAATATGTGTAACATAGAGGTTGACCAAGCTTTATTTTAAAAAATATTGGCCTATAATACATGTTTAGCTCACTAGGCAAATGATCCTGAAAATATGTACTCTTAACATTCATTATTAGCTTAATAAAGCAATCAGCTCTGGCTCATGTTTCAGTCAGTATATGGTTTTTAAAAACCGCTACTGCCAAATTAACAATAAATCACTCTATTCCACAATTTACTACTAAATAAAGCACAAGCAACAAGTACACAAAAAAATATATATTTAAAAAAAAACCCCAAAAAACAAAAAACAAAACCTTACTAGAAGTTTAGAAGTTGCACAAAGAGTGGTGCATGATCAGCCAGCCCTCCCCCCTCCCGCTGAGAATCCATCTGAAATCAGGAAAACAGGGTCTAAAAACTGCCGGTTTAGTAGTGGCCAATACCGACTCTGCCTAAGTGATACTCAAGAGCACTATGGTGGTAGTATTGCTTACAGCGGCAGTCTGCTTCCACGTTACCATACATCCTAGTTCAGCGGCAAACACACTTGGCGCAGCCACCCACTGAAACCCTGACTGAATGAGGTTCAATATCTTGTCTGAGGTCCCTATTTCTCAAGTGAAATGTACGTCTAACTCCAAAGTGAAATGTCAATCCCTTTTCAGGAAGCTAAGGCACGAACAAAGTAGTAAGGATTCTGGCTATGCGCTAAGAAACGGGTGTTGGCAAAGTGTCTGCTGGGTTTTTTGGGTTTTTTTAAATCAAGTCTAATCGGCAACTGAGACTTATGAACAGCTGGCACTGCCCTTCACCAAGTGGTAGATGCACCACGCCAAATCCCCTCTGCAGCGTGGTGATCAGCCAGAGCATCCCGCACCGGTGGCAC
>KL283198.1:0-17537 GCA_000699545.1 Podiceps cristatus | reverse complement strand
TGAGAAGAAGAGAAAATGTTCTGCAATCTTCATCTTGGGACCCTTGCCAGATCTGGGCCAGTTTCTTTTGCAGTGCAACAGTTATTCTAGTGTGTGCTGTGATGGTAAGGAGTCTTTCTTGTAGTGACTGCCAGCCGTGCTCTCCTCAAAGAACAGCACACAGATAAGCCCTGTGCTTTGCTCTAGCTTCTGAGGTAACGCAGCCATGAAGAGTCGGTTGACTCAGGCTCCCTGACTTGTGGATCAGCCAATGTGGGGACCACCTGTCAATCAGTCGAGTGATGGTGGCGTAGCAGAGCCTGATGCTAATGCGGCAGAAGATTGCAGAATCACAGAATAATACCGTTGGGGAGGGACCTCTGGAGGCCTCTAGTTCAACTTCCTGCTCAAAGCAGGGCTAACTTCAAAGTCGTATCAGGCTGCGCAAGGCCTGGCCCGTCTGTTTTGAAAACCTCTAAAAAGATGGACCTTTCACAAGCTCTCCAGGCGATGGAGGGTGAGATCTGGGAGAATGAGCTTGGGCTCAGTGGGGTGGCCCCACTGGTTTGCGCTGCTAAGGATATAAATAAATGATATGGTTGCAATTTCAAGGCCAGTTCTGAATAACCATTTAGACCTGAGCCCAAACTGAAAACTGTAACTAGTTCCAGGCTTCCCTGGGAGCCCAGTACTTCTGGGACCTAGGAGTTTGCATTTGGCCCATTGTAAAGAGAACCACAAAGCTGCGGCCAAGGAGACTTTCCTAACCAGGGCTATAAATCCAGGCTATTTGCAGGGACAAACGACCCAGGAACCCGAAGTTGCAACTTCATGATTTTGCATTAAGTTTTTAAGGCACAGTTCCAGCCTATTTTTCTGGCCCCTGCTTTGTGGCAAAACTACAGCTGCTGTGACTACATGGGAAGTAATCCAGCTGAAAAATACCCTGCCTGAGGAAAAGATCCTTTTTATTATGGTCACAGTGATGGTTTGAGGAAGAGGGCCGCACGGGCTGGGGGAAGGTAAAATTGCCTCTCTCAGTGGCAGCCTGTGCTTTGATTGTCCTAGGGAGATGATGAAACTGCAGCTTTGTGGTAGTAAACCAGGCTGATCCTGCAAGCCCTGCACACAAATTTCCTTCAAAAGGTGTGTATGGGGCAGACCAAAAAGGATTCATAAAGTTATGGGTCGTGCTGATTTCTAAGAGCTGCAAAAGGAAGCATGTGTTTCATGGCTCCAAATGCTTTCTGCTCATGTGGACTGGATTAAAGATAAAACCAACCCTGTTACTCACTTTGCTCCTGAGCTATTTCAGTCCGGTCTATCTTCTTCTCCAGAGAAGCTGGTACAGGAACTATTATCTGTGATCCAAAATTGTGGCTCATATCCCCAGGGTCCTCATGGGATCCACTTCCCCTTGCCAGAGAATGAAGCATCAGTGAGCACCAGCTGCAACGTTCAGGAACATTTGGTGCCAGCCTGACTTTTTCTTGCAGGATCCACCTATTTGCATCTCTACTTTAAGTATGGAGTACTGGGGCACAGAGAAGCAAAGTGACTCCGCCGATGCTGTGCAGTGTGTCTTGGGCAGGACAAGCCCCAAATCCCCATCTTGTTGCTGCTTAGCTGGAATCACGGACAGCACAAACATGCTCATGTAACAACATCTTTATTACTTGGAAATGCTAGAAAGTTTCCACATGCTGTCCCCCTATTCCTTTGCCTGCACCTGTGTGAATGCCCGCTGTTCTCCCCACCAGGATGTCAGCAGATCCTGTAGCTTGTTTTCCAGTGAAATGTCTCCTCTTAGGTAAATATTACATCTGGGGTTGCTTTGCCAGTGGCTTTCCTACCTGGAGTTTGTACAACAGGTCAATGCCCTGCTCAGAGATAAGAGGAATACTTGCTGTGAATGCTGTTTGCCGCTGTGATATGCCACCCTGCTTTTTCCTCATCAGCTTCTCCTTTAAAGGTTTTTGAATGCTGCTTAAGTCATGCAGGTTTTTTTTTTAGCAAAGCAAGGGAAATTTAAGACAAGCCATTGAGTGCTTGGACAGAGCAGAAAGACTTGTTTATTGCCACAGCCATGGTTTGTAAATTATTCATCTGTGTGTAACTGAAACATGAAGATCCTCAAAGGTCTTGTTACAAAGGGTGAGGTGAAGGATCAGAGAGCTTCGAGCAAAACAGGAAGGTTAACAGGTCCTGGGGAACCCTTCTCCATCCACCTGCATCTGCTGTACTAAAATGCCTGTTTGCAGAAGAAAATTGAGAGGCCAATAAGTGAAGCGATGCACAGATATGTGTCTGTAGAGGAGAGAGGACATCTGTAAAATATCTTCCTGTGTGAGTTTTCCTTCCAGTGGGAAACACGGATTTGAAGCTGGTTGCAGTGAAACATATACACGGCCTGTGGGCATGTACCAAATATCAATGCACAATAGGCTCTGGCCTCTGTGAAATGGAGACATTTCCAAAGACTGAGAGATCAGAATAGCCGGTTAAACAGAAAAGAAGCCAGCACACTTCTGCTCAATAGTTCTGTCTCCAGACAAAACCAGACTTCAACTGGTTAAAATGAGCAGATGCTAGCTGGAACATTAATTGGAACAACTATCATCTTTTGTCTGTACTTAAATCTGTATTCTAGCTCTCTCCTAATAGGTTTGGAGAGAGAAAGAGTTAACCCTTTATCTGGCTTATTATTTTGTTAGACACAGTGTGTCCTTAGAAGAGAGTATAATGAAACATCTGTGAATAGGTTTGGATCCTTTTTTTTTTTTTTTTTCCAGGAGCAAACAATTCTCTCTCTAATAATGCAGAGCCATCATCACAACCAGCATTCTCAACCCTTCCTTCTCATGATGTTGTCAGTAAACTGATCTTGCTCAGCTTTCAGAGGCAGTAAGCAGTGCTGGGCATGGGGCCAGCTGCTGTTCTTCCCTGTATGTATTGTATTAAGAGGATACCTCCTCTTTAATGTGTGCTCATTTGTTCCCCTCAACCTATGTTCCTTCTCATTAGACTTGATGTATGATCTATAGAAAGTGCAAAGAGCTCAGCTGATATCTAATATGCTTATAAATAGCCTATTTATAAACCTATTTTTTTGTCTGCCCTGCTATGGTTCTGTAGCTATCCCAACACGAGCAAACACTCAGTGTATTGCACTCTTCCTGGAACTGGGATGCTATCGAAGATTTTCCTCTAAAGTATCCAAATTTGGCCTCTGCTGGAAGCCGGGTACTTGACTGCAGGCACCACTGGTCTGTTCCAGATTGGCAGTTCCTCAGTCTTGTCCTGGTCTCCAATTCCTCCCTAAGAGATGAGGCAAAGGAATTGTTCAAGTAATGAGGCTCTTCCACTGTTCCCTGCCCTCCTGCTCCAGTCCCCTGTTGCAGGCAGAGGCTCCCTTCGGCACAACTATGAGTCCCGGTCCTTTCCTACCTCTTTGCTCACAAGCCACCCCCGGACTCCTGTTATTTCTTTCATTCCCATACTCCCAGTTTCCTCCCTCTCCATCAGGGCCAGATCCTGTTTCCTCAATGGGCTCACCAAGTCCGTCACGAGTCTGGCAATCCTTGCTGAGATTTGTCCTATGATGCTTTCCTGGGCACCAGCGCTCCCATTTAAATGCAACACGCGCTGGCTTCTACTGGACCAAGACCAGCAAAGACAGCAACCCCTGGTGCAAACTCCTCTATGCTTCCTCGGTACATATCCCTTAACCCCTTTTTCTTTTGCTGACCCTCTTGAGTGATAACTATTGTAATTTCCCACTCCTTACTTGCACTGAATGAGCCTCAAATTCAGCTCCCAAAGAGATTGACAGAGAGAGATGAATTTAGGCAGGAGAGCTATGGAGGCTTAGGGGGCTGATCAGGATATTTAAGATTATCCCTGACTCATTTTCTTGCAGGTCTGATGCAAGAAGTGAGTCAGACCCCTCCGACACAGTTTGACCCGATGGATGCAGCCGGCAGACAGAGGAGCGGCAATGTGCAGAGCTCATGTTGTTTTGCAAATGGAATAAAGTTCATGTAACGCAGCGGGCAGCTGCCTGTATCTGCTGTTAACTCAAAGGCCTCTCACCTGAAAAAACCTGCAGATCACTTACCCCATCACTGCTCGCAGGTGGAATTAGCTCCCAAGAGCCGCCAGCGTTGGCGGAGGAGGTGGGTATTTCTGAGGGGTGATCCTCTTTCCCAAGGCAGGGCAAAGGTCCCTTTCCTGCCATGCTGAGTTGACCATGCTCAAAATGCTCACCGTCCCCAGCCCCTCTGCAGCCAGCACCCTGCCCCAAAAACACTCTCCCCGATGGGCCATCTCTTGTAGCAATGCTGCCAATATTAGTCTTAATGTAACTTTGCTTTTTGGGCTGCTTCCTCTTCCTAGGTGTAAATGCTGTCATTTAGTGCTGACACCCGTTTCCCATGGGTCCCTTCAGCCTGTAGGAAAATCCTTCTTCCCCCCAGCTCAGCTGTAGGCAGGCGTCTCCCGAGGCCGGTGGCTTAGGTAAGTCAGTTGTTCCTTCTGACTCAGTTCCCATTGCACTGAGCTGTCAATGCCCGTCTTCCTTCCAGATGTGCCTTATTGACTACTGAGGTTCACAGGTGAATGGCTCACACGCTGACTGATGTTGGATTTTTAGACATTCAGAGGTTAGAAGATGATGGTCATGGACATTTGCCTCCTAATATTTACCTCCCATGTTCTGCCAGCATCTCCCCTTACCAGCACCCAGCCCAGTTTCACTGCCCTCCATGTCTCCGCAGTGATCTGCTGCCTGCCCTGTTTTCCCTCTCAGCCAGGTTCTGGGTCAGACTCTGCCCATTTTCTTCCAACAGGAGACAAGCTCCTGCTACAGCTTCTGCAGCCCATCCCCACCTCTGCAGGGCAGCCCCCCGTGTTGGCTACGGGTCCCCTGGGGCAGCCGTTCCTTCGCGGTCCCCCGAGAGTGGTGTTTGCAGCTGAGCTGTCTGGAGAGAGCATCAGCGTGGCTGCATTTGGGCTGCGGGCAAGTTTTATGATTGCTTCTTGCGTTATTCTTTGTGTGCTAACTCTACCCGGACTCTACCAGAGATGTCAGGTGTATCCCTACTCCAGACGTTCTCCCTGGGGAAAACTGGGGCAGTGGTGCTCAGAGCCTCTGACGGGCGTTTCTTCTGGGCATAACCTCGCTCTGCTGAATGCAGGCTTGCGCCAGGTTAAGCTGTCATCCTTGAATGCCTTCTTTGTTCCTGTTCCAACGCAGCTTCGAAATAGAAACCCTACCACCTGCATATGGTATCAACAGGGATTTTGCAACACTGGGAGGCTGAGTCAGGCATAGGGACAAGAGCCATTTCTGCTGCTGAAAGGCTCGGTTGCATTCAGGTGCCCACTGCAATGGTTTCCCTTCTCACCCCATCTCCCAGGAGTTGTGCAATATTGGCAAACCCACTGGTGAGCTCGGTGTGGGAGGAGCAGCCATCCCAGCGCTGGCAGCTCTGTGGGGACGGGCTGGCTCAGCTGGGACTCTGCTCGCTGTCTGCCCATGGCTTTTCCCCCTGTCAGCAACAGCATGTCCAAGGTAAATTACCTCCTTTTGGATCGGCTTTGGTTTGAGCTCAGATTGGCAGCCTCTGTCTCACTGTGAACCTTTGTGATACAGCAACAGGACACCATCCCGCTATGGAAAACAGGCTGAAAATGCTTGCCGTGCCGTATCCTCTCTGATGGCCTGCCACATGTGTGTGTTATATGGATGAAAATTTACTGCTCCCAATTTCCCTAGACAGTATCCTGCAGTGAAAGCAATCTTGTGCCTGTCCTTCAGATCCAGCCCTTTTTGCCAGTTCCCACTTTTTAATCTTCCTAGATAAAATCTAATGGAGCTTGTTAAGATCATCAGTGGCTGTGGGAAAAGGTCTTGTAAAATAAGATTGTTTGGATTTCTGTTATCCTCATGTTTAGTTTCCTGTAGACCTTTTGGTGCTTTCTGAGCCTGGCCTACAGCTAAACCATTCTCAAGGGCTAGTTAAAGACTCTTATTTATTTTCTTGATACTTTTTCTAGCATCTTGTAAGTCATCTGCCTTTGACACCGTTAAATGGTGAAGCGAGGAGTTTAACCAGTACAATACATCTATGTTTTGTTACAGCAGAAGGAACAGAGCCCAGCTCCTAACTGAAGGTCTCTTAAGTTGTTCTAAGTTTCCCTGTTTTAATATATAGCATCTCCTTGGGATAAGCCCAACGAAACCTCCAGCAGTTTGGCTGATTTACCTTCCACACCCAGTACACTCTGTTAGACCTGGGACTTTGTGCTATGCTTAGCCTGGGTCACAGCTTGGTCTCTTTTCAGAGGGTAAATCCTGCAGCTCTATTAATGAACGGCTGCTCAAGACAGCCCCTCGAAGCAGCCTGTGTGGCTCCTCAGCGGGCACACGGTCTTGAAAGCAGCCAAAGAAGGCTCCTGGCATGTTTTCCTCTTGGAAGTGGGGAAGAGGAAGGAGGAGGCTGCAATAATTGAGATGACAAAATTTTTTGTCTCCTGTCTGGGTCTCAGTGGGCTCCAAAAAGGGTCAAGAAGTGCCAAGTCCTCGAGCTGGCCCTGTCCCACATGGAGGCTGCTTTCCAGAGTTGCTCCGGAGCTTCTGCTGAAGGTGATTTTTTCAGCATTTTTATTCCTTTCTGCACCTCTTGTTCTAGGTTGCTGAGGCTTTCCTGCTGGCTTGTATTTTTATGAGGACCCATCTCACCCATTGGGCTCTGATGGCCGGGCCACCTTCCCACCCCTGTTTCCAGAAAAGCCATATTGTGGCTGGGCCTGACCTGGGATGCCTGAACATGGTCCGACTGCAGCTTCGCTAGCAGCTCAGCTCAAGCCTTGCTGGGAAAACTTTCGTAGACTGTCATTCCCTTTTTGCGAAGCCTCTGTCTCTCTCAGTTCTTTGGTCCATCTTTGAGCCCAGTGGCCCCTCCCTTGCTCATCTTCTCTTGGCTCAACAGACATGCTAGCCCTGCGTGTTCTCCTTAGAGGTGACATCCCATGCCCGAGACCAGCGTTGAACGATTTGCTGGAAGAAGCCAGCCGGGCTGCGTGGGAGCCCTCGGGCTTTCTCCATTCCTGCCTGCGTCCAGCTCCTTTGGCTGCCTCAGAGCGTTTTTGTATCGTGTGCTCTGGTTTCTCTCCCTCCCTTCATCCCCCAAAACATCACCGTCTTTTGGCTTCCTCATGAACCTTCCTTAATTCTTTACCCCAGAGAAGACCTAAACATCTCCATGCACTCATGCTGACCAATGTGTCCTTGGGATTGTTGTAGCCTTTTTTTCTCTTGCCCAATCCCATTTGTACTAGGCAGTGCCGAAACAAAATGAAAAAATCCAAGGATTGTTTAAATCCTCTCCTTCACCTCATGCAAACAGCCCCCTTGTGAGGGCAAACATGTCTTTTGTCCACGATTTTGCTGTCAAACCGCGATATCCCCTCTATTTAAAAATGTTTTCACCTGAAGGCAAATTATTAAACAGCTTTTTGAGCAGACTTGCACCAATTTCCTTGCCAAAGTCTTGCCATTACTACACACTGAAGGCCAGATCCTGAGGGTGCCGAGCCAATTTGCTGTGAGGCACAGTTATGCCCGATTCCTCAGTAAAGTCTTTTTCAGCATTGCACAACGCGTCTGTCCCCTGGGGGGGCTGTGCGCAATCTCTGATCGGGACATGCGTCTGAGCTTGATCCTGCTGGAATGACGTCAAACGTTGCAATATTGTACCTCTTCCCGGCGCTGGCAGAGCCCGGCCTGGCGATGTGCCGCTGCAGCGGCTGCGCTGGGAGCCATGCGGCTGCTGCCAGTTCGACCCGCGCAGCACGATTAATAGGTTACCAAATGGCAGCACAGGTGGCCCGTGTTGCTTTGCACGGTGGAGATCTGCTTATGTGCCTGTCTCTTCCCTGCAAGTTCCTGCTGCTCCAGAAACCTCTGACTGAAAACAAATGGAAGTCGCTTTTAAAAGGAGCATCCTCTGATTTTGACCTGTGAGCAGATAAAACTGCCGCAAACTCGCAGCCTTTCATGTGCTTGGGACTCAGGCTGGCACAAGCGAATGTCATTTATCCCGGGGCTGCAGCAGGCAGCACAACGGAGGGTGCCAGTAAATCCCTGGCTGTGGTTTGGTGCTCATCTCCGTGGCACTGATTATGAGAACAGGAGTACATTATCTACAAGTAGCTATTTTGAACGCTTGCTGCTGAGCTCTGCTGACGGCAACGGCGACAGTTAAAGCAGCAGCCTCAGCTCGCGTCCAACCAGCCGCGGTGAAATAAGGGTGACAGCTACGCTGTTACACCTGACTGTGTGCAACAGGGAAGGTTTCCTGGTGCTGCAGGGAAGGAAGGGACCGGCACGTCCTTGGGGCAGCGCAGACTGACTTCCCCATGCCCCGAGGCACCCCAGCCTGCTGCGCTCCCCCGAGGCTATGGCAGGGCAGGAGAGTTGTGAAACGCCGCTGCGCGGCTCAGCAGGACGTGATTCATTGCGGCCTCTTGGCATCCTTGCAAGCATTGCCTGCGCCTCACCGGCCCTTCGCCGGCCCTGCCCGCTGGTAAGGCAGCTGCTGACATTTCACATCTGCCAGACCCAGTTTGAGGTGGGCTGATTCCAGCCCTAGATGGGTGAAATGATGCTTCTGATTCGGTTGGCTGCACGCTGGCCCAAGCCGCGGTCCGTTTTGACAGTTCCGCGCATAGGTCAGGGGGAAGGAAGGAGTGCTTGATGGTTTTGATTTTTGTATGAACTGCCCAGGCAGTTCTTAGGTTCTTCTTAAAAAGGTGCTGACAGATTAAGAACAGCTCCCTAGTTTTGATTGTGGAAATACTGGGATTTTCCAAGTTGTAAATCCAGCGGGAGGAGTTCCAGCGTGCCTGCGGCTGTGCACGGCGTCCTCTCCTTTAGGCAGCTCCGCACTCTTCAGTGGTAGCTGCACCCTGGGCACTGCTGCACGTGGTGAATGCCCTGGGGAAAATAGAAAAGGATGATCTGTAATGCTAGCAGGAACATTTTTGATGGTTCATTAGGTGAAGAAACTATAAGATGTATAAAACTCTATAAAACCCCCCAAACTTTCTCAGTTTAAAAAGATGCGAGAGATGGGGTTTTAATATGTAGGAGCCAGAGGTAAGATATCTTTAAAAAAAAAATGTAAATTTGAGCTGGAAATAGGACTGAGACAAGACTTGAAAGTAAATATTTAATGACTGGATCGATTTTGATAAAGATTCAGAGTTTGTAATTGATTTCTTTAGCCTCTGCTGAGCCCACCAGTGAAACTCCTGGTTAGTAGTGGTGTTGCTATGGGTCTCATCAGCAAATAAGTTACACTCGTGTTTATAATTGATTTTGCATGCTAAAAGTGAAAAACTTGACATCACAGAACCAGCAGATTTTCTGTCTTCTCTGATAGTGATAACTATCTTATTTCTGGGTATAAAAACAAGATTAGTTTTCTTGACTGGTTGCCCTAGTGAGGCTGTGAGAAGAAGGGCTGGTACTACAATACTTTGCAGGGCAGAAATTACCCAGTATTTACCTCAGGGGCTGTGATATTTAGACAAGAATTCCAAAGAGAATTACAATGGTGAAATTCAGCTAACCTTGACAAGTTTGCATGATCAATGCTTAACTGTAATAAGAGAGTTGATGCTTGTTGATTGGCAGGAGCCATAGTGCTATCTAGACTGACTCCACTAGTTCACAGATGATCACAATTCAATGCAAGCTTAAGGAAAAAAAAAAAAAAAAAAAAGGGCAAGGTCTAAATGTTGCCAAAGGGGTAGATCGGCTTTAGAGCCAAGAGCAGTCGCTGTGCCGTGCCTCTGCAGCCGGCAGCTTCCAAGTCTACTTGGTCAGATACTGGGTGATGGGCAGAGATTTAGAGCTGTCTTTTCTCTAAGAAATAATGAATTAGGATGTCATTAATAGAGGTTATAGAAGAATGAAATCATTAAATAAGATGTGATGTTCTCTCCCATCCAGGGATTACAGGTTCTTCTCATAGGAGCTGCCATATTTCCTGTGCCATTGGCACAATTCAGACATCTTGGAAAAAAAAAGGCATTGTCATAATCTTTTTTCTATATAGTCTTCACCAGGCAATCTAAGTACATTTTCTGAACATCAGTTTGTTCAGTATTGTACAATGTCAAGATTGTTTTCCTCGGTGAACAGGTTGAGAAACCGAAGAGCAAGGAGATGAGGTATGTTTCTTCTGGCCATATAGATAATTAAAAAGTAGCAGAATTGGGAAAGGACATGGTTTCATCTCAAGCGGTGTTTATGGGAAACATATATATGTTAGGAAGCTGAATTTAGCTCTCCATTATTTCTTATAACACCAGTAGGGAGGAATATTTTGCTCCTAAACACCTACAGAATTAGAATCAGTGTGCATCTTTGGATCACAGGATGTATGACTACATTTCCCCAAAATTTTTTGACAAGTCCAAGGTTGGTGTGAATGAAAATACTTGCTATGATCACATCTGTATTTTGAGGAAGAATAATCCAGGTCTGAATTAGTGTTTTCTTCATTACTTTCATTGCTACTAAGGGTTCTTTTTAGATGAGAAAATAGAAGATTACATCACAATGGATCATTTTAAAAATAAGCAATCCATTTGTTTTGGGGGTTTTTGTTTGTTTATTTGTTTTTAATGATTCTGCTGAGAATATCTGCCCTGTGACACGCAAAGCAGTCAGCTCTCAACAGCAGCAAAATAAATCTCAGTCCAAGGCAACACAAATTGGGAAGAAGCTCCAGAGAGTGGTGCTGTTTGAAATAAATTGAGGAATTATTTTGAAAGCTTGCATGGAAGAATGGAGTTTTGCCAACTATTACAATTGGACTTCAGAGTAACTGCTGAGTGGGTAATTAGTCCCTCAGGAACACAGGAGTCTGGACAAATGTAAGACAGAACAAGGGGGGGGGGGGAAAGTGTATGAAGAATTAACTTTAGAAAACAAGCTAGGACATTAGTCACAGGAGGGATATAACTCAACTTTCATTTAACGTTTATTTCTGTGATGAACAGAAATGTTGTTCTTAACCCCTGTACTGAAGCAGGAAACAGGAACCTTCTCTCTCTTTAAGGCAGCTGGAACTGCTTTATTGAAATTCATCTCTTATCAAAGAGGATGAAGGGGAGGGTATAGAAATGCGCTGAACATACTGCAAATCCAACAAATGGGACTTATACTCAAGGTGGAGCAGGGAAAGAAACCAGTTGTGGAACTGGTCAAGATAATATGTAGTGTCTGTTGTGGTCTTCAGCGACTCCCTCATCATGAAGATGGAGCAATTGGCCAAGCTTTAAAAGATAACGTCCCCCTTCCCCCAACATGAGTATTTGCTCACAGTCTGTCTACAAAGCACAGTGTCATTTTCCTCTGTGCTGAGCAGCACCCCAGCTGTAAGGAGGTGATTCATGTACCCAACATGTTGGAGGATCTTGGTCTTCCTCTTTGCTGGGTTTACAAAGACTTGATAAAATACAACTGCAAAGAAAACTTGAAGCATGTGAGATGCTTTCGAGGTTATATAATGCACATGTAGTTGGTCCTGCCCTTCCAGAGCTCCTGATTCATAGTCCTATGCTGTAGCTATTGAACTATAGACTTATTTATGGGGTTTCTACACTTGGCTTTTGTGGTTCATTGCTTCTATCATTACTCAACAGCAGCAATTTGCTAATCAGCCTTCTTTGTAGAATAGGACTAGTATTGCTTTGGGGGTTTGATGTTTAGAAAAAAGAAGAATGTAATCCACCTGATTCTAGAGAAGAAGTAACATTTGCAAAAGCATCTAATTCATTCAGGTGTGAATCTACGCAAATGGGTCATATTCACTGGACTCTGTGTCTGTAAGGGTAACAGTAGCATCGCAGATGAAGGTTCAGGACAGACCCTCAGACCTGGACCTTCCCAGTTTTGAGGACTTTGTACTTTGGTGCTGTCTCTATAACCTCCAAAGAGATTGAGTCAACCTCCCTGCTGGGCTCTCACCATATCATTGGCCAAGTGATGGGGTCCCACTCGCCTGTTCTGCACCAGTACCCCCAGGACCACCGTCTGTTGGTGCCGTGGTGTTGCATTTCTGACTTGGCGATGCTCCGCTGTGACCTGAGCGAAGGTTACCGGTATGTTCATGTAGGCTCTGTGTTTATTGTTTAAGGTGAGTGAGAGGCTCTGGATTCCATCAGTCAGGTCATCCTCTGTTTCCCAATTCAATGCAAATGGCCAGACAGGCAGGCAGCTCTTCCTTGAAAACATTCACATTCTCTGGAGAGGTGTGCCAGTTTCTGGCAGACGTGATGTTGACAACACATGATGGATGCAACACAGTGATAGTTGTTCATTCCTGTAAACATTGTCTTCAAAATCACCATCTCCTCTCACCACCTTGAACCACTTTCCCGGAGTGCTCAGCACAAGGATCCTGCACAAACACCCCCAGCTCTGGCGTATTCCTTCCAGGAGAGGGCAGGGGAATACAGTTTATTGCAGATCCATTCCTGAACAGGAGCCGGCATTCATCATGTCCCAGGTCTTCCAGTCTATTTTGCTTTCCTAAACTCGGATGAGCAGAGGTGGGTGCTGAATCTCCTCGAAGTGAGTCAGCGGGTTTTGTCACATTTACACATCTTCCCGTCCGAGTCATCTCCAGGAGGGACAGCTTGGACTAGGCTGCTCCCCTTGCTCTTGAACCCCTGCAATGATCCTCATGTGTCACGTGGAAGGCATTGGCTTCTGTGCAGCTTCAGGACCAGGGTTTAAACAGCAGAGCCCCAGCTTTCCCGCTTCATCTCACCATCCAGCTGGGGACGCAGTGATGGGACAACTCGTCTGTCACACACTCAGCACACCCATCTCGCTGCAGAAGGCGGTCTGATTCCCTCAGCCGTTCATAATGGTAGCAGGTGCAGCTCTGCTCGTGGGTGCTTTTGCCAGTAGATTAAAATCCAGGGGTTGTGCATAGAAACCTGAGGTTGGAGCTGCACCTGGTTAAAGACAGCCTAGAAGAATACCAGCCAGAAAACCATCTGACGTTTTCTCTCTCAGTATCCTAATGAACATAAAGTTTGGGAGAAAATCAGAAACTCTCCCCAGCTCCCCACTGTCTTTAAAAATCCAAAGGGATGTAAAAAACCTTGAAATGAGTTTCTTCCAAATTATCTCCCCCTAGACCTGTGACTCTGACTTGAAAAGACAACATAATTTCCAAACTAGTGAAGGAAAGAAAGAAAAAAAAAAAATCAATAAACTGTTGGCCCTGCAGCATAGATGCCCTTGCAAGGCCAAAGAAATTAAATCCTGAGATTGCTGTTGCCATTTCCACCTTGTCCTGCGGAACCACAGTCAGAGATAAACATATTCTTTGTGTCAATATTTCCGTAGTACTGAGAGAACTTGCAGTCCTTATCTGCGAGTGTCAAGGACTGCTAAGTTAAAGTGATCATAACATTACTGGGGAGTCTGACAGGCTTTTTTGTTCCGTGTCCGTGTGACTGTTCTGGTGCTGAAAGCTGCAGCCCAGCAGAGCTTGGCTGGGCACGGCCACCGGCTTTATGGCACACGGAAGGGATCCAGCTGCAGGAGGCTAATTCAAAAAAATATCAAAATAGAATTTGATCTTCCTTTTAATTTTTTCTTTGCCTGCTTATTTTTGCTTCTTTCATTGGAAAAGAGTGGCTTTGATTTGCAAATCACATGGAAATGTGCAAAGTAATCAATTCAGCCTGACTAACCCTTGTTTTGCCAAGGGGCTGGTTGGCTCATCGGATTACTAATGGATTGCTGCTGCAGTAAATGGAGAATAGCAGGGGCTGGGGCAGAAATACCACAGGTGACCTCTAAAGACAGCAAAGTGCAGCACAACCCCTCTTTTTGCCCATCCATGAAGTTCAAACGCTTTCCTTTCTGGTCCCCTCAAACCCAAGAAGTAATCTGTAACACAAAGCTGTGCGGACAACATACAGAAGATGGGAAAACCTGAGGCAGGGGAAATCAGCCTCTGTACAGCCACGTCTGGAAATGCGAAGTGTGGGCAGAGCTTAGGTATAACCTGTTGAGTGTGGAGCGGAGGAGCCTTTTGCTGCCTTTCCCACCTTCGATGGGTCTGTGCTATGTGGCATAGCAACTCGGGAACAACTTCAGCCTACGGTTTCTTTTTGACTTTATAATGCGGTGCTATTATTATCTCCAGGAAAATTTTAAAAGGCTTGAATGCTGAGGTTTATTTGCCTTTCCTGACTGGATCTTGAACACACAGCCATCAGAAAAAGACTACAAGAAGTATGTTAACTTTACATTCACCCCTGTGTTTGACTGGGCTGTAGGAATGCTAGAAAGGTGGTGTGAGCAGGGGAACCAGTTTGACTGAAGTTTTCTCCTGAAAGGTGGCAAAAGAGAGAATGGAAAATCCCCAAGTGGGACCAAAGGACAGAGGTAGTAGCAGATTTTTTAGAAGGACTTGCTGAAAAGATGAACGGAGGGAAGGAAATCTCTTAGCGATGCACAAAAAAAGATGGGGCAAGGGGAAAAGATGCCCGTATTTTGCAGCAGGGAGCAGGGGCTGTTTTGCTCAGTACCAAAAGAAGGATGCTGATGTGAGGCATCAGTCACAACTGCACAAAAGTCATCCCCAAAAGTTTGTCCCAGCCCAACAGTTGTCCCTGGTTCTCATTAAATGTGATCAGAAGTCAGCCTATTTGTCTAGACCTGAGCATTTCTCCTGCTGATAATAGAGGCTCGTAGTGTTTCCAAAACCTTGAGCAAAATTTAGATGTGTGTCAATTCGTTTTCACTGTCACGGGGCCCCAAAGAATTAATCAGTACATCGGTTTGCAGCTTGAGAAATGCATTCAGGTATCACGGAGGGATGGAGAAGTGCCCAGAGCCTGGCACCTGCCGCTGTAGTCTGTAATTCTCAGTTTTGGGTTTAAACCCAAACGTGCACCTGCAGCCCCCCAAACCAGGACTGTGGTTCGAGGCCCTCACAGCAGATTCATGGGGACAGCAATGTGATCATCCCGGGAAGGAAAATTTCTCAGATGAAATCGCTGCTCAGAAAAGGTGCTGTAGAGAATGCAGTGTGGACATCTTTCTCCAAGGCCGACCCCAGATCGGCTCCAAGTGACAGCGACTTTGACGTGTTTCCTCATTATTCTCCGTTGTACAATGACAGGTTGGTACAGAATTGCAATCCTTTATGCTGAGGTGAGATATCAGAACTGGTGCTATCGTATATCCTGTTTGTTTGGTTTTAACATGTCCTTTGTCTCTGTCTAGAAATTTTGTCTGGACAGAAAAAGAGGACTTTGGATATTTGTCCAGGGTGTCCTGATGTCCAATAGCCTGGTCAGGGCAGTAATTTCTACAAGAGTGCGGACGCCCAGAAATGCCTAAGGCACTCAACATACGCACAAGGACTTTGCTGAAGTTTCCCAGAGCAGCTGATCCTGTGTGCATGGCAAAGGGGCTCTGGACATAGGCAAAAAGTTTGGTGCATCCAGAACTTGTCACATAGTGTGTGAGTGAGCTCAGGTCAGGGGCTCATCCCAGATGCCCTGGACTCGCTTCCCAGGCACTGTGTGCTGCATTTTCTTTCCTTTTTTTCTTTTTTCTTTTTTCTTTTTTTTCCCCCAGGGAGATCTCAGGGAGAAATACAGAAGCCCTAGTTACACTTGCCTGCTTATTTCCATTGCATTTCACCTCCCAGTGATCGCTGTTGCCTTGTACTGACTGGGTAAGATGCTCTGTAGGGTTCTGCGGTGTGGTTAAAGTTACTAATCCCGGAGCTGACCAAAGTGACCGTGAACTGAAGTGCTTTTTCACTCCACAAGTGTCCTTGGACTCAGACTCACAAGCTCTTCACCTGATTTAACAAGCTACTACCTGTTTATCGAAGCGACCGGTCCATTGTAGATGTGAAAAAGCATCGGATCCCTCCTCCATCACAGTGCGCAGCTGCACAAAGGTTGGTGCTGGCACAAGGGAAGGTGCCTGGACACCTCCTCCAGCAGCAGCACGTTTGGGTCTGCTTGACCCCCTGCAAACATCGCCCCTCCGTATCGCTAGCATCAGCAGCAGCTAATGGTGCAGTCCCGTCGCGGTGTAGTGGGCAGCGCAGCCAGCCCTGAGCGGTACTTTGTAGGGAAGCAGAAATGTTGGGGGCCTGGGATGGGTGAAACTTGAGAAGCAGAACTGGGACATGCACCGTTTTATTGCCATGTAAGGTAAATGTGGGATTTCACTGCCTCTCCAGCAATTCAGACAAAGTTGGGAACTACTGTAATGAAAATACAAAGAAATTTTCTTTTCTGCATGAAAACCCAAAATTTAGAGAAACCTCTAATGTGTCTCAATGCATATGTGGGTCACAATAACGATAAAATTAAGATTGTAACTTCTGTTCGTTTTCATGGTAATAAACATCGTAATGGAATTTCACATCTGTACAGCTGATAATTCAAATTCCATTTAAGCCTTGAGGACTTGGGATTTTAGCTGCATCTAAACCTCATGCCATTTGCATTGCATCAAGCTAAACTTCACCCACCTGGGGAACAAAGTGTTTTTAATTGAGAGAAAACAGTTAAGCAAGGTTTGCCAAAAATCTATTTTGGGTAAAAATATTCAAGGCCAGTGGTTTTACTGACGTAATGCTTTTGAAGTTACACTAATGCAGAATTTGGCCCTGATGTATTTGTATAAATATAGTATCTATGAATACGATGAGTGCGTATTTATGCATTATTCATTGAGATAATGTGGCGAAGAAGAGCGAGGTCTGTGCAGGAGAGCAGAGCCCTGAGCACGCCCAGGTCCTGCGGGGATGCCCACGGGGCGAGGCAGCACCGGCGGGGTTACCTCTGCGCTGCTGGGCCCTGTCTGCCACGACGTGCCGAGGCTGAACCTCCCCTTGGGAAGAGACTGGTTTGTGTTTGCCAAACTGCGAAATGGGTTACTGGCAATTCTGAGGCAATGCAGGCAGAGGATACTTTTGCCCGCTTAAGGTTTTGGACTGGAATTGAAAAGAGAAGGGGCTACGGTTTGGTTCTGCCACAGACGTTTAGTTCAACCCTCCGTGCCACAGTTTCCCCATGAAGTCATAAAATGAGGATAATACCTCATTTTTTTGTGCAGGACAGCGAGGCCCACAGTCCCTCAGCGAGAGAGGTGGGGTGGTGCTCCATCCCATGTAGCCCTCAAAAAGGCGGACGGGCCTGTTGTTCCGAGGCTGCGTTCTGGTATCCCAGACTGGGTCTTCTCAGGGGTCTGAAAAATGAAAACCCGAATTTGAAAAACCACTGACTGAGCAGAAAAACTTATCACCGCTGCAGCTGGCACCCCTGCGTGCTTCCTCAGCCAGGCTTCGCTGCTGCGGGAGTTAAACATGGATCCTCATCCATGGCGAACATCGCCTAACGATGGTGTATATCTATATGAAGTATAGATATAAAAATAATATATGGATTTATGAAAATAGTAGTGACTCTAATAACGCTGGGAGGGCACC
>JMFS01112478.1:0-16621 GCA_000699545.1 Podiceps cristatus | reverse complement strand
CCTTCCTAAAGAGCCTGTATCCCCACATCCCGACACTCCAGTGATAGAAGCCATCCCACCCTGTCTTCGTGATGCCAAGGAGATCACAGCCCTGCAGGTGTGGGCACATCTCCAGCTCCTCTTGTTTATTCCCTGTGCTATGTGCATTTGCATAAAGGCATTTAAGCTGCGTACAAGTAAGATGTAAGAGTCAGTACTGTCTCACTCAAGTTCCCCAAGATATCAGTTTTTCCTACATGAAAATAGTTGTGTTGGAAAAACCAAATGGTGTGATCACTGGCTGGTTTTAGGTGGGATCAATATGTATTTGAACTGGAATTCCTGAAGGGTTTTTGTAAGACCCACTGAGAGTATAACAACAGATTCCACTTGGGATGCTGTTCATGGAAGCCAACTGGTGGTGATGTATCTATTTAATATGCTTTATGTTTGCAAGAGGGATTCATCTGATGCATTTTAAAAAATGCCTGTATTTGTGGAAGACTGGAGGACAAAGTGGCAGGTATGTCATGTAAATCTTTAAATTGCACGCTGGAGAAAGGAACATTGCTCATTGTACTTGAACTCAGTCCCACCTGCCTGAGAGTTGAAATACATGGAGAGCTAGTTTTCTTTTTGGTGTTACCTTGTCCATGGTAAAGTTAAGGACAAGGCTAAGGTGAAAATTGTAAATTGTCATGTGAAAAGCTGATTATGTGGTAAGTCTGCACAACTAAAAGACAGAAAACCTAGGGGATGAGGATTTTTTAGTTTTTCCTGTCCTTTCAGAACATAGTTTGTCTCTTACACTCACCCCAGTTTAGCCCCACAGGTACAACCTTGTGCCACCTCTCCAAGCACACACTGGGACAATGTATTGGGTGTTTGCCATGTTCAGGGAACAGCCTGAAGCCACGGTTGCCTTTGGCTCAGCCTCTTCCTTTTCTGCCTGCAAAGGGGTCTTCCCACTGCCCGCCTTCACTGCAGGCCAGACCATGTGTGCTGGGAGGCTGTGTCGGAAGGATTGTACTAAAAGTTCTGCTTAAAAAAAAAAGAAAAAAAAAAAAAAGAAAGGAAAAAGAGAAAAAGAAAAGAAACCCCTGTCATTTCTCTAAGTTTCTGCACGATAGGAGTAAGACAGACTGTTTAACTGAAATGTCCTAAATAGGTTTCTCCCCAAAGGGCTTGATATAGAGCTTCCAGATGAGAAACTGCATAAATAAATGGGTGAGTACTTTATCTACCCGTCTCTGTAGAAGTCCTAACATGCAGTAGTTGCTGGCTGTACTATTTGCTGTATACTAGTAACTGTAACATCTGTAGTTTTGTATCTGGACCTGGAAGTCAGTTTTATTTTATGATTTTATTTGTTTTGTTAATTTCAGTCATCCAAAAGCTGATCTGCTCAAGTTAGCTATTGAGCTCAATGAGTAGCAAGTCAAGGAAGGGAATGGTTCATTGAGAGCTCATTGTCTGAAACTCATTCAAATAAATCATTTGGTGAATATTTATTAGTTAGCTATTCATTTGGTTTACTCAACAAAATGCAGATTCTGATCTTGAATGAGATTTTGTAGATTCTGCCAAAATATTGGTAACATAAACTATCACTGAAAACAGCAGCACCATTTCCAAGAAAGGTCAAAAATCCCTAACACTTTGAGAGACAAAAATGAACAAGAATAATCTGTGCAGATACAGGGAATTATTTACTGCTTAGTTTCAATCTTGTTTTTTGACAAGGCATGGGCCTTCAATTCTTTACTCCTATGAACATTAACAAGTAAGATAACCTTCTTCAAAGAGCTTAAAGTGAGTGTATGTAGATTTCAGGAAGGTATAATGATCTCCAAAACATTTAAATTCATTATTAATAAAGGAAAGTACTTTCATGCCTTTGTGATGGCAGTAGAGATTTTGAATATAAGATTTTTCTGATTTTCCAATCTCGTTTTAGATCATATGCTTAATAATATGGCTAATTCTTTAATTTCCTTTAAATGAGCTTCTTATATTAGGGTATTTTCTCAATCCTTAACGTTTAGTTTACTGTAGTAAATAACAGTGAAAAATTTGACTTTAATCACTTTGACACAAGATAACTCCATTGGCAGAGTGTTTTAGAATGTTAAAAAATTTGGTAAGGGGATTAAATTATTGCCTCCAGTAATCACCAAGGATAACAACACTCTTTTGACCCAGCAGTTCCAAAAGCACGTAATTGAGTCTCCTTGGGCACTGTGACAGTGTTCAGTGCTGTCTTTTAATGGTATTTTTGGAATAATTACCCTACTGGGTGATCATTCTGTGCAATTTTACTTGTCTACTAAGAATCTTTAAATCTTCCAAATGTCTCCTTTCACTTCTAGAAAGCCTTTCTCATTATATTATTACAGAAAGGAGGATAATGTGGAAAATTTAGAAAAACAGTATTTTGCTTTATTAATGTTGGAATCATTTAGTTTAAATTACTGAATTATTACTTGCCTTATGTATGGTACAAGCAAAACATGTAATTGCTACGCCATAAACAAAAAGGGGTTTAAAATTTGTAATAGTCTTCAATTACACTGACCTAAATGGTAATCCCAGTGGATTTTAATGGGACCAGTGAGAGACTAGGATGTTGCTGAGTAAAAGCCGGCCAGAAGGCTCACTAAATTTCCTCTCACAGTGCTGTTAAACATTTGCCTATCCCAGTCATCTTTTGTAAATTAATTTCAAATGCTTCTTCCCTGGCAACACTCAGGTCCCTTGCAGAATGGAACAGTAGAAGATAGGAGGCAATTCTGTGAAGAATGTTTCTGACTCAATTAAAAATGTGAGCTAACCATTTTTATAACCCAAACATTATATGATTAATTTAAAACTAAAGATAGATTTTTTTTTTTTTTTCTTTTTGTAATAACTATGAAATAACTGGATTTAATGAAAACCAAGTTGCGGAAGACGTTTAGAACCCTAACTTACATAAAACATGACAGTGTTAATGATAGTGCAAACATCTGCCTTTTACGGATAAATCATTAATTTTACTGCTGAGGCTGTGAGACTGCTTGCAGAACATTTGAGTTTTTACCAGCCATTACTGGGTAGAAGCTTATATTTCCATGTAACTGCGTGCTCTGCTTCCAGTTCCCTGTCTGTAATGTGAAGCTTCCTAAAAAGATTTTTTTAAAAAAAACTTATGAACTTAGTATCATCTTTTTATTTGTTTTTCTTTGCCTGCCTTTCTGTCTATCTCTGTCTCTCATACATCTCTACCATCTGCCAGTTGGTGAGGAACATCATAGGAATGCATGGCCATAATCGATAAAACCAGAGATCCTTTAGAATCATAGAATCATAGAAAGGTCTGGGTTGGAAGGGACCCCAAGGATCACAGAGTTCCAACCCCCCTGCCACAGGCAGGGCCACCAACCTCCAGGCCTGGACCTACACAAGGTTGCCCAGGGCCCCATCCAACCTGGCCTTGAACACCTCCAGGTATGGGGCATCCACCACCTCTCTGGGCAGCCTGTTCCAGCACCTCACCACTCTCTCTGTAAAAAACTTCCCCCTAATATCTAATTTAAACCTTCCCTCCTTCAGCTTTAATCCATTCCCCCTTGTCCTGCCATTATCTACCCTTTTAAAAAGTTGGTTCCCCTCCTGTTTGTACGCTCCCTTCAGGTACTGGAAGGCTGCAATGAGGTCCCCCCGCAGCCTTCTCTTCTCTTTAGTCCTACTTAGTCACTCTGAGAAAAAAAATAAATTCATAGTGACTTTCAGAAAATTTTGGGGTTTTGCAGATAAAAGATATATTTTTCCCCCACTATGTCATTTGTCTTTAATCGTTAGAGATTAGCTTAAGGCTGATGCATGTAACTTAATATCCGTATCAAAATTGCTATTATTCATTACTCTTTTTTCCATGTCATCAAGACAGAGAGGTAATAAAGGCACAGCATGGTAGTGCTAAGGTGGAAAGAGATCTTACACTGAAATTAGAAATCTAAAGGCAACAGAATAATGTTGTTGCTATATATATAAGTGAGGCTAGAAGAAGGGTGGGATAGAAGACTTTAAAATCTCCTTGTCTTTTTGCATCGGGATTAATATTTGTTATAACCAGTGTTTCTTTAAATCACTGCTGCACTCTGCAGAGAGTGAGATGTGTATTTATTTCTACATCTTGATTCTGTTTAGTTTATTAAGGCAAATAACAGAAACTCATATGATTAATTCTGGTACTAAATGTTGACATCAAATAAAAATATGACATATGTTAGCACCAACACAAGACACCAATTGCATATTACATTCTATTTTTCCAGTAAAAAGGGGACACTTTGTTAATATCAAGGCATTTACAAGGTGCTTTGTCATTTCCAAATGGTATTGACTGCGTTGCTGGAATCCTTGCTTTTGCATTACTGCACCCGTGCCATTTTCTTGTCTAGACTGTAGCCTCCTACAACAAATTTTCAAACAGATTTCGTCTGTGCTCCATCAAGGGACATAAATATTTACCTGTAATGTCAAGTCTAAGTTAAAGATGCATTTCTTCTTTTGCTATGAATTCAGCAGAGTAAAAGGAAAAAAAAAAAAAAAAAAAAAAGACAGGCTGATAAATGTATATATTTGTAAAGACAGCACCTTTCCTCGGGGGTCCGGTGCCCCTCCTCTACCCGGTCTTGTCTATCTGTGTGCCAGGCCCCTGTTGTGATAAGCACTATGCAGATTGTGAAGAAAAACAGCCACCATGCCCCCAAGTACCTGGGAAGCTAATTGCAAAGGTGAAAGAGACTTGCTAAATCCCTCCAAATGCCAAAGAAATTAGTGAAGAGTAAGCCAGCTGCCTTTCAAAAGGTGTTGATGTCTTTTGTTGTGCTTCTGACTCCTGGGCATTGCAATTTCGAGGATGGGAGCTGGAGTCCGGGGGAGTCTTTCCAGTCATGTCAGTGTGGTCTGACGGGGCTCTGGCGAGACTCTTCAGCCCTTACGCCTCTCGCGCTAATGCCTCCTGTCCGTGAAGCAGTGAGAAACGAGTCAAAATCTTTAAGGAGTATAACTGAAGTAGGTGGCACGTGGGGTCCCTCCTGCCCAGGAGAAGTGGACGCGGCAAGAAGGGAGGGAAGGTTCCCCATCCCACTCGTTGCCAGCTCCTGTCTCTTCTGCTCATGTTTCTGTTCTAGAGAGCAAGTGCTGTGACGCTGCACACAGCGGGGCTGCTGTAAATGTCAGTTCACTAAGCTCTCCTGCTTGTTAATGGGAAAAATCATAAACTAGAAGAAAGGTTCTTTCTCTTAAGTAATACAACTTTGATAAAGGCTGGGACAATGATCAAATACGTACAGCCCAGTCAAACATCCTTAGTAAATGCTTCTCATTCAAACATCTTTAAGGGAGAAAGCATGTCTCTGGCCTTGTCTGAAGTGTCTCTCAAAGGCGCATGCCCCAGAGAAGACTTTTGCTTGCTCTTCCACTTGTTGCTTTTAGTAACAAAGTTTCCTTTGACTCCAGTCTTGCAGATTTCCTCCCTCAAAACTGTTCCAGATCTATACGTTACAAATTGCTGTAGCAATTCCTCAGGTTAACACTAGCAAAAAGTTTAGGATTCACAGAACTGAGGATGGGAGAAACAAAAACAGATAATAAGCGAGACTAAATTTTACAGGCTTTAGCATGTAACATTCCTATTGAGATAAACACAAATTCTCAATTCAAAACAGCAGAATTTGGCCTAGTGAGAAAAATTGATTTCTGATTCTTCTGAAAGAGCAGTGAAATGAGAAATCCAATTTATATCTGCTGTATGGCTTTTTCATCAGTGTTGGGAGCACACACCATTTTTAAAAGTGGACTGCAATTGCCCTTGGCTGTATAGGTTAGTCCTCAAAAGGAAAAAAGGTCTGTGTCCCACTTTTAAATCGTTAGCGTCTTTTACTGGCAGAAACAGGTTCATAAAAGCATCAGATGAATTACGCTTAGTGACTGAAATGAAGAAGCTCTTGTGCTTATTTACCTGCAGTCTATTTCAACCGAAATATGGCTTCATAAGTTACAGTTAGTTGCAAGGGACAACATCATATTGCAGAAATCATCTCAAGCTCTGTGGTTACAGAAACTTGATCATAATGTGTTAATCTTGTGTATATTTATGTGCTGGTTTTGGTTTTGTTTTGAGGTTTTTTTCTCTTCTTAAGTAACTGGTTTTTACCTAGTGTTTTTTAAAAACGGGGATTTTTTTTTTTAATAAGAAATACCCTCCTATATTGAAGATGAAATTAAAATAAGCCTTGAGCTATTTCTATCACTCACTTTTTTATTTATTGCCATACTGATCTAAGGAGGAGGAATGTTACTTTCAAGATTCCTTGAAGCTATTGCAGAAATTTCAGTATGTTTGAGAGTCAACATATTGAAGCAATAAATGTTATGACAAAACATTTGCAACTGAGCGGTCAGTGTGGACCATTGAGCCCTATTAATGCTTGTTCTTCCCACTGCTAAAAATCAGAGGCAATGACCAATACACAGCAATAGAAATGAGTGTAGATAGGGGCCTTTCAGCGGAGGAGAAAGATGCCAGTTCCTGCTATTTATATCTAGAGCAGACTGTTAGTAATTCTGTGTTGATCGAGAGGTTTTAGGCTGTATTGCTATGAGAAAGGCACCAATGACACACTGTTCGGTTAGTGCTGACCACTGACGTTGGTTTCTGTATTCAGAAGAGCACCAAGGGGCTAAATGGGTTTTTAAAGCTAATATTACTTAAATGAAAAATTTCCGGAATCCCACCCACTTTCGGCCTCCCACGCCTCTTAGCCTTTACTTTATTTCCAGCCTCCCACCACCTTTCAGCCTGTGACTGAAAGAGGGTGGGAGGCTGAAAGGTGGGAGACCAGAAATAAATTAGTGGGTGGGAGGTTGAAAGGGGGTTGGAGGCCTAGAAATAAAATAAAGGCCAAAGTGGGTGGTAGGTCAAAATGGGGTTGGAGCCTGGTAATAAAGTAGAGGCCTAAAATTTTTGTGAGGGTGAAAGAAGGTGGGAGGTCCGAAAAAGTCAAGAGGGATGGGAGGTCTTATATAAAGTGGAAGCTAAAGGAGGCCGAAAATAAAGTAGAGGCTGAGGAGAGGGAATGCCAGAAAAAAAGTAGTGGTTGAAAGGAGTGGGGAGGCTGAAAGTTTGTGTGAGGCTGGAAATAAAGTAGAGATGAAAAGAGGTGGTAGGCTGAAATGTCATTGGAGTCCCCCCAAAAAATAGAGGCTGAAAGGAGGTGGGGGATGAAAGTGGATCAGAGACAGAAAAAAAGTAGAGGCCAAAAGTGAGTTGGAGCCCCCAAAACAGTTAGAGGCCGGAAATAAACTATGTAACTACATTAACACATCCAGTTGCAACTATTGCTCTCTTTATCCTTCGCACTCCTACTTTGGAAGACATGCTGAGGAAGCCTCTGTTTGTAAACTATTACTATTTTTATGTCCCTAGAGAAAATGAACTCCACTTACTCTTTAGCTTTGGAATGGAGCTGTAGTAGCGGTTTTGATTAATTGAAAAGGTCTTTAGTATATTATACTTTGCTATGGTAGAAAAGGTGATCCTGGCCTTCATTTGAGCACAGAAATTGCAGGTGTGAGCAGCCGTTCTAAAAGCCATGCAGCCTGAGTGTACTGAGAGTGGCTAGGATCGAGTTAACTTGCTGCGTAACAGCCCACACGGTGCCGTGTTTTGGATCTGCAGCTAGAAGTGTTGGTAAAACACCAGGGGTTTGTGTATTGCTGAACAGTGCTGGCACAGTGTCAAGGCTTTTTCTGCACCAGCTGGGGTATCACTGTAGAGACTTGCATGCCATGCATAAGAACAACATGATTATAGATAAAGTGTTTGACAACATCGGCTCTTATTGCATGTTGATGGTGTCAATGCACTGGACAGTGCCTGCAGCAACAGTAACCACTGCTCAGTGCAGTGCTTTTGAGTTCCTTCATATCCAAGTTTTAGATTAGAGTGGATAACGACTCTTCTGCACTGCAGAAGGGGAAAGGCTGAGAATACAGCTTGGGGTAGGTTGAAGATGACTGGCAGCACTGTATCTGGAAGCAGATGTACAGAAGTGGACATTGCCCCTCACATACCCAGCATTTAGTAGTGAAGGATCTTGCACTCTTGATTCCACCCAAAGAATGAGCACTGTTACTAATCCTCTATTGCTGCCATTTCATATAAAGCCCACAGATCCCCATTTATTAAATGATTAATATGTGCTTGAGAGTCCAGAGAAGATGGAATGAGATACAAACAAGAGGGCACCTCAGGTAAGCGGTGGATTACAGTCTCTTTTGTGTGTGTGAAAAGGATGAGAGGCTGTTTCAGGAGAGCACACAGAGTTGTCATGATACCTTCCCCTCTGAATTGGTAAGACTCAGAGCATCTGTACTGAAGGAAGGATGCAGATTTTCCAAATTTAGAAGTCCATATAGAGCACATTTTCCTCTCAATGCTTTCCTGTGGCAGTCAATTTAATTCCAGCTGACAGCAGGAAGAAATGATGTGTGCTGAATAAACCTTATTATATGAAAAGTTTTCTCTTTTATTCTGCAATGTCTGCATTTCTGGGAAAAACAAATTTAAAATAAACTATAAAATTGTAATGTTTTGCAAGAAATAATGTCATACAAATACATTCAGAACCTTCCATATTATACAGAAAGGTGTAGAAAATTAGTTTTAGAGAATTAAAGACAGACTAATCAGCTTCAGCTTCTATTAGGTTGCTTTTATTTTTAAACTCTTACTTTCTACTATGGAGTCGACACACACAAAATGTTTTGTTTAACATTTTTAGTGGATGCACACTAAGTCCCTCACCTCTACCAGAACTGCCACTTCTATTCAAACAAAAGACAGATGTAAGAAAGAAACAAAGGATAACAGTGAGAGTTTTAACTAATTTCTAAGCCATCTTGCTTATCAATTCAAAAGTGAATCAGTGTTTCCATGTTTAAAATGTGTTAAAAATATGGCAGGCTGCAAGTAAAAATAGTCCTTATCCTGTGCCCAAAGCATATTTGTATCCTATTGGCCTCTCCCTCCTTAGCCTCAGGAAACCAAGGGACAGAAATGTAACTAGTTGCCGGCTTTAAACACCAACCGTCTGTTCAGCATCCTTGGGCAAAAATAGCTGTGTGTCCACAGAAGCATATATCCACAAATAACAATACAGGCCAATGAGCCATCAAGCTGAAGAGTGGCTATATAAACACTGATTAGAACCTGAAAACTCTATAAAAGATTTTCCTTTGGCAGTTGTGAACAGCAAGTGCATCTGTGGAGACCTTTAAGCAATTTGTAAAGAGAAGAAAGGATTGGGTTAACAATACATGTTAAGCTCTTTTGACTGGCCCAGTCCTTGAAGTAACAGCCGACCTGTGCAAAGTATACTGCTGTCAAGGATGCAAAGCCCCCTTGAAATACAAAAGTGAGTAGAGGGCTGAAGCATATTCCTTGACCTTCTAGGAGCACATATTTCATGTTTTCTTATATCGAATGGTTGCTTTCTATGGTGGTTATTTTACTTGGCTATTCAAGAGACTTGAGTACTGAGGAGCACAGGGGCACACTGAAAACTGGCCATGTTTTAGATAGGAACTTGGGAAGTATAAACAAATTTTCAAATAATGTCATTGTTATTAAACTTACAGACACAGGCTGTGCTGATTATTGTCATAATAAATTTACAAAAGCTAAACTCAGTTGTGGAGAGCTCAGATCAAGGATGTGCACCTTGTTACTATGGATTTTAACTGGACTAGGAGACTGATGAAGGGAAGAAAGGGCTTGCTGGCATCACCAGTTTTCTCTTTAATATATATTGGCTTGGCAGATGGATGCCAACACACTGTTCTATAAAAGCCTTGCACAGGGCTGACTGTCTCTAGACCAGCTTGGGACCACAGTACATCCTTACATGCTTATCTGTTCTTTGAACTTAAAGGTTCTCCTCTTCTGAATCTGTTGTAGCTCCAGTCAAATCTTACTGCGTCTAGAGAAAAGAATGCAGGGAGGTGTTTTTTGTTTTTTTTTTTTTTTTTTTTTTTTTTTTTAAATTCAAGAGTATTCTTTATTATAGGCATGACTGCCAAACTGTGAGTGGAATTTATTGCCCCAAAGGTAAATATTTAACTCAATTTTATCTCACTTAGACTTTACTCATTAAGATGCAATATTGATCTTAGCAAAAGTCAACAACTGCTTATGTTTTGTAGCTTACAGAATTATAGGGAATGGAGATGGATGGGACTTACTTTCATCAGTTTGTTCTTTTCCACCATTTTGAAGATATCATGATTCAATGTGCTGCTGTAGGTCCATTGTCCCCGAGTTCTAAGAAAAAACGCCTGCTTCAAACAGAGCTTTTTTCATGAGAAGTCAATAAAAACTGTACAGGAGATCCACCATCAGTAAAAACAATTAATAGAATACTGCAAGTATTGGAGGTACCTTTGGACATATGAAATTACAGTAATTTTGATTGCTAGTATGGATTTCTCTTAACTGCTAGACTACCCTGAGTGATGTTTCAGAGCCTCCTAACTTAAGGTCTTTCTACACTCAAAAGCTGTTAATGTGAGTATTACAATGGCATTTTTCACTTGGATTGGCTGCTACAGGGAAGGCTGGATCTGGAATCAGCACCAACCAGCAGCTGCTTCCATGACTAGCCAAAGGCAAACACTGGTTGAATGTCTTTAATCCTCCACTGTCTCCTACAGTTCCTCTTCTATGATTCCCATAAAGCACCAGCCATTTCTCTGGCGATTAAAGGGGAAAGGGTATCTAGAGTACAAAGAGAGATGTAACACTTGAATTGTCACAAGAGGCGTAAGTAATTACCATCCTAACACTGACCTTTATGTCACCTCACTGTATGGCCTTTTACTGATGTTAGCCTTACTGAAGAGGAATAACCTGAGTATCTAGCTTCGATTAGCTCTATAGTGAAAATAAATGTTATGAAATTGCCCTATTTCAAGGCCAGGCCCTGCAAGAAAATCTACCCCCTACACATTCTGAAGTACTCAGCCAAAGTGGTATCATTAGACCTTAAAGAGATATTCAGCATTTGGAATATTGTGTTAAAAAAACCTATCTAATGGCAAAGCTTGCAAAAAAAAAAAAAAAAAGAAAAAAAGAAAAAGATGTGTTAGATTAGAACTTTGCTAATGCAATGTCATATTTTGTTAGCTATTTTTTCCTTGAATTCAGCTGAAAGATGTGGATCATATTAAATAGTCATAATTACATTCTTTATACCACTCTATACCATATACATATTTTTATGCAGCTCAAAGATCTGTAATAGTTTTCAGGCCTGCAATGTAGTTCTATACTAAGTTTCTTTCATTTGTGAAAATGAAACCTAGTAAAAGGCAGCATGCCCAAAAGTAACTAGCTGTTCCCATCTTGATTTTAATACGTGGATTTTTATTCATAGTAGTTTTCTAATGCTGCAGTTTAAACATTCATTTGCTTTTTTTCTACTATTCTGACTCTCTCTCAAATAAACTAGTGGAATAGAAATGAGCCTAAAACAACCACAGAGTAGATTAAAGCCAACAATAATGGAAAATGAAGCCAAAGCACATTTCCAGCTATCACTCTTCATGGATTTATAACTCATCATTCAACTTTGTTGCACAGTCAGTTAGTTCACTCACACAGGTCTTTATGGTTTTTTTTTTTTAAAGTCGCTGGTCCTTTTCTGCATTGATTCACTCAAAAACATTAATATTCTACCTACAAAGATACTACTAAGACATATGGCTCCTGAAGCTCCAAGGGAATATAAGATTTTGGCTATAGGTTTCTGAATATGGATTTCTGGATACTTGCCCATATATTGAGCACATTGAGAATATAGAGCAAGAACACATGGAGTTATACAGAGAGGGAGTATCTAGTGTTGGTGTAATCTGCAGGCATTCAATATAAATAATTTCTTTTGGAGTTGTACATACGTCTGCCTGTTGTACAGACTGTTATTTTTAAATGCAACTCAACAAAAGTCAGATGATGAGGAGGAGGATTTCCAGCAGGCAAAGGGCAGGATCTATCATATTTGAATGAGTCATTGCTGCCACTAGACTTTTTCCTAGCCAGGTATACTGCTCGAACTCTGCGCTGGAAACAGTAGAGTAAAATGCCATGTTAAACTCACCTCACTTTCATTTCTGCAGCACCAATTGGTCCAAACATTGATACTGTGTTCTTTATGTTACAGTCTGCTCCCAAGCCTTATTATCCAAGTCACTACCTGAGCAATGTCAGATTAATTTCGGGGTGAACAGTTTCCATTTCAATACCTGATAGAAACAGCACCTGGGAACCCATGACTTTATCGAAACACACAGTGTGTTCAGGCCCTATATTGAGGCAATATATTAACACCCTTTTGCATGCAGTGTAAAAATGTCTTGAATTACTCTACTGACCATCTAGATGCTGTTACAAAGGGTCTTATAAACATATATAGAAACAATATATATGTTTATACTGTGAAGGAACTATTCTAGTGAAAGGAAATATCTGTCCCTACCCAACTGTTGTGGTTAAACCCTGAACCATAACCAGACCATGCAGCCACTCACTCACCCCTCCCCTCCCTGGTGGTTTGGGGAGGAGAATCGGGGAGAGAAAGGAAAACTCATGGGTTGAGATACAAACACTTCACCAGGACAGCAAAGAAAAAGACAAAGGTATATTAATTATAATAATAATGTATAAGGATAATAGAACACATAAAATGAACAATGCACAATTTCTCACCACCCGAGGACCAACACAGCCCCATCCCGAGCAGCAGCCAGGGAGCAGGGATATTCCCCTGCAGCCATCCCAGAACGGCAAGTTCCAGAGAGAGCGTGAGGGAACAGACAGACGAACAATCAGGCCCGAATAAAACCAAACAAAAATAAAAGTAACAAGAAGGGAACATGAACAGAAAGCAAACCAAACAAGGAACCCAAGCGAGGGGACAATGGTCGACCCTCCCTTATACCGGCCATACCATCTATGGCATGGAATATTCTCTTTGGCCAGTTTAGATCAACTATTCTGGCTGTGCCCTCCCAAGTGTTTGCACCTGCACATCAGCAAAGCCTGGGGAGCTGCAAAATGTCCTTCATCATTCAGCAGCAATGAAGAACAGCAGCAGCATGTGCTGTCACCATGTTTCACATACTAAATCCAAAACACAGGAGCTGCTGAAAACAAAACTAGCTCCGTCCTGGCTGAAACCAGGACACCAACCCACAAAGACTACAAAGAAAAATGAAGATATGAAAACCGAATAAAATAATTATCAGATGTGAACACTGTTTACTTTCTCCTTACTCTTCCAAGAAACAAAAATATAATCCTTCTTGCTAAGTTCAACTTAAACAAGGTAGAAAGTGTGTATAAGTGATAATCAGCCTCTCTGTTCCCTGTTGTTTCTTGTTGCTTAGGACCAAGCACTTTCATTGTGGCTTCCACTTTTAAGGAATTTTTCCCTTTTAGCAGCCTTGAGGCCTCCAGTAATATGTTTGCAGAGTTAGAAACAAAACAGGGACCACAGGTAGGGATAAGGATTTGGGCTAGAGTTTCATTTAGAAAGACAATATAGATGGTATTGAGACAAGGGAAGGGCAGCGTAATTCGAAAGATGCTGCTTGCTTGGGAATTTGGCAAACTTCAGCAACTGCGGACATGGTGGTCTGACCTTAGAGTGGAACTAAAGAAATACTCGATCTATTATTATATGATTGAATTTTCAGCACCTTCTTCTCATTCACATTCATAGTTCTCCTCAATTATGCATATGTATTTTCCTTGGGTTTGCAGTATCTCATCAGTTGACTTTTGTTTGCTTTACTTATTAAGAAGTAGCTTTGAAATGGAATGTCCTCTTTGCAAATGTGACCTCACATGGATAGGAGCTAGAAACTACTGCTAACTGAACTGTCATTTACTGCCACAACAGGAACTCTGCCTGCTGGGTTCTATAATTCAGGAAGCAGAAACTTTCCAAATACAAAATTTGAGTTCTTGAGCAACGGCTCATAGAAGTTCCCAGAATATAATTTGCAACACGTAAGTGTATATTTCTATGTAAAAAGAAAAAAAGGAAAAAACAAAAACAAAACAAAACAAAAAATGAAACCAAAAAAACCCACAGAAGAAAAAAAAAGACAAAATTAAATGGAATAGGAATGAAACATTTCAATAAATGCTTTTTTATGTTATCAGATTTTATTTGCTTATGGCTGTTCGATAGTGGATAAAAAAGCATACCCAAATAACAACAGACTGTAAAAAATTACTGTCTTAATGCTTTGTTAATTGCTTTATAGTTGTATTATATTTGAGGTCAACTGTAGAGGTCTTTATTCAAACCAGCAATACTAAATTTCATGCCTAAGTAAGCAGAAGAAACTACTTCTTAATATATAAAAATAAGTTTTGCTCCTAATGTACACAGTATCATTGAGTTATTCTAGATTCCAAAACTCAGTGATGGTAAGAATATTGTGACAGTTTCAAACAGGATTTCAGTGAACCTATATAATTCACAGTAAGGAGAGATTTAACAAGCCCAAGAGTAAATTCCTTTGATTTAGAATAAAATATTTTTTTCAGCTTTTAAGGGGGAAAGGATATGGAGTCTCTTTGATTATCATCCATATAAAAATTGTTACTCAGGTTCTGAGTTTCTTATCAGGGGAGTAAAATAAGTGTGACTATGTAAAGCTAAGCAAAGACATGGCTCTTGTTTTTATGCTTTCTTGGGTCAGGGCTGTGCTGTAAAATGGAACAATTCTTCTAAAACAAAACTTTTCTCACTTAGATAAAATTACTCTAAGACTTGCATGAAGAACTTTTGGCACCATGCCACAAAGAGATGAAATATACAGCCTTTCAGATTAACAGTGTAGCTGACCCTCACAACTCATGGCAGAAGTCCAGACAATGCACAAAAGCTATCCTAAAATAAAAATTAAAAAAAAAAAAATGTATCTTGTCTGTTTGCACAAGAGGCCTTTTGAAAACATTAACCATTTTAACCGAGTATAATTAAAATATTCTTAGTGACAGTTCATTAAAACTAATTTTGTCTGGTGACTGTGAAATTATCGATGCAGATATCAATGGCAAATTTACAGGAAAAACAGATAAAATATACATTATACTTATATTGATAAATAATCTTTCAGAGCCCTTATTCCAGGATATTGTCACATCTGCAGCTTAAATTAATTTCTGTTGCTCCAAAAACACGTTTTTGTGCTGCACTGCATGAATCACAAAGCTCTGTGCCTTACACATGTGTTAAGCTGTGGGTCGGATTGACATTGACTTAATTTCAATATTGCCACATGAGATAATAGTACAAGTCCTGAGAGTTTCCTTATACATAATGTAATTTGTTTAATAAACACAGAATAAGGGCCTGGTTCATCCAGGGATTTAAATGCAAGAATAGTCTCATTTGAAGCCATCAGGACTATCTAAATTGTTAAAATAAAACAAAGTACTTAGCATCTGAAGTTGAGACCTAAAATAAGACTCTGGAACTAGATCTGTAATCGCAGTCTTTTAAACCTGCCTGCTATACCATTAAAACTTGCTTTAATTAGGAATTAACATTATTATTTGAAGCTGAGAATTTCTAATTGCCCTTTTTTCTTTTTTTTTAGTAGTTGGTACAGTTCTTGCTATGCACATTTTAAAATGCAAATCAAAATCAAATTTTAGGTGGAGGAAATGCCAGCTCAGCACCTGTCTCCCAGTGCCAACTGCACAGAGCCCAGGGGAAAGGGCAAAGCAAAGACCCACTGGCTGTGGAGAGGAATTTGAGCTGCAGAACATATGGTCTCTGTTTATGCTTTTTTTCCCACGAAATTGGAGATTATTTTCAGAGGGTAAATGGTTCAAGTATTACTAATTTTTGTCCTTCAGACCCCCTAGAATGGACAAGTTATCAAATCAAAAAGGATAACTCTTGCTAAAAAATGGTATGTTTGTAGAAAGATATACCATACTAGTAGAATAGATGTAGAACATTCAGGTCTTTTGTTTTAATCTGAAAAATAAAAAAGAAGTCTTCCTTGCCCTGTAAATCTGCCTGAAACACTACTGAGAAGTCAGACTTATTTTTAAGTTTTCCTTTTTTCTGTAGCTTCATTTGGAGTGTATCTGCTCTGGGAAATCAGTGGAGAACCACGGTATGAATCTCTAGTGCTTACACAGTGCAGTTTAAACTCTCTTAGGCATGGACAAACCTAACTGGACATTAGGGACCCTTCATGAAAGACGAAACTGCTCAAGAAATCCATGCAGAATAGCTGTTGTGTTCTTTTTATTCAGTTCAGTTTATTTACATGAATTATCCTTTATCCCAGTGCTTGTCTATGCACATCAGCAGTTCCCATGATGGTACAGTGGGAAGAATAATTCCCACTTGTTTGAATTGTTGATTTCTTTAGCATGTGCTAAGTACCTCAAGCCTGGTTTTCCCTGTGCAAGTTTGCGTGTGGTGACCTTTGCCTCCATTCCCAAAGTGAATGAGATTCCTATGTCTCATGTGAGGACGTGACCTGTCCTGGTTTCAGCCAGGAC
>KL283197.1:1467-19286 GCA_000699545.1 Podiceps cristatus | reverse complement strand
CTGCCGGACCCAGTCTCCCACGCACCCAACTGCTGTCCTGAACTTCGACTTGCACAGGCACCACTGGCACCGAAAAGGGTTAAAAACCCCCACTAATAACAGCAATAACTGCCCCATCCCGCCTGCCTGAACAACAGCTGGGCGCTGCCGCTCGCAGGCAGGAGCGGAGCGGGGCCCTTTCCCCGGGACAGCCTCCTGGGGAAGGAGACGATGAGGACTTACCTGCACGCAGGACTCCTCTTCCCTCGCTGCGGCTCCGCTCTGCCTGATGTTCACTCTGTGAAAGTGGGAAGCGTTTTAGATCATGCAGTAGGTTATATATTGTCTGCAAGTCTGGCCCTAGGGCGTCCATCAGTTGGTCTTGCTTTGCTCCTGCCCCTATATGGAAGATGCATCACATGCTCCGCAGCTCCCAGCTATCAGCCTGGCAAAAGGGGAAAAGAAGAAGGAGAGGAGAAAGGGGGAAGAAAAAAATTAAAAGGATCTTCATCATCATGAAAGAGGCAGAGAGAATTTCTCAGTGGAAAACCCACCAGCCAGAAATCCCTGCCTGACCTGAACTTTCCCCGCTCTCCTTTTGTTATCGCTGGCTCCCAGCGGCCCCCTTTCATCTGCTGTTCAAGGCCGGCGAGATGTGAAGGCGCCTTCACCTTGATCCCGCGCCTGCCTCGCCGCCGAGCAGGTGAGGGGCTACGGCTTCACCTCCAAATGCTGCCGTCCATCTGCAGCTCTCCGAGTGCAAAATATTTATCCCTCCTCAGTCGTGCACCCAGCGCTGCCGGGCTGGGCAGGGCTGGGCTGCTCCCAGGGCTTTCCAACCATCCATCCCCAAGCACGACCGGAGGCCGGGTCCTGGAGCGCCAGGACCACCAATCTGGTGCAAAGCTGCTGAGATGGCATCTCCTGGAGCGGGCTGCTGGGGCAGCCCCTGCACCCATCCGAGGCAAAGGGGTGCAGGTGGGGAGCTGCTGGCACGTAGTCAGGCGTGCGCGGGCATCCCAGCCACCACCAAGGCTGGGGCAGGAAGGGCAGGCTGCTACACCTGCTGTCCTGCCAGACGTCCCCGATGGTTTGAGGACATTTCTCCAGCAGGAAAAGAGAAGTTTCCTCCCTTCTCTCCATCTACAGCCCCCCCAGCAGCGGGGATGCACACCCCATTGTGAGGAGCTCGGGCTGCAGATTGTGGGCAGAAATCCCCATTTCACCACCTTCTCCATCAAGTTTTCCCTGGTGGCTTTTCAGCCCTTGGTACCTCTGCCACCATCCACCCGCTCCCCACGGCAAACCGCCGGTCCTGCTTCCCTGCTCACCTTCTGTGCGTCTCGGCTGCGAGCCAAGCAGGGCATGTCTGTCTCCCATTTTGGATAGGGCATTCCCAGCGGGAGCTCCTCTGGGAATGCACCCCCCAAGCCACGTCTCTGGGTCAGCACAGGGATCATCACCCCAGCACCATGACTGGGTGCTCCCAGCAGCCATGCAAGTGGCTCAGCTGAGCAAGCCTGTCCTCAGAAAGGGGACACCAAGGTAATGAAGTCCCTCCCAAACCCAGAGTCTTCCTCGGAGAGGGCCATCTTCTGCTGGACTTGGTCATGTGCTGCAGACATGAATCTTGGGTTTTTTATGTAAGTGGTGTTTCCTTTTTCAAATATTTTTTTATTTGTATTTTGTTAAGGTTCAAAAACTAAGATTTTTTCATTAAAAACTTCTCAAAAAATTCCAGCCTGAATTGGCTGGACTGACAATGTGCTCACAAAGTCCAAGACCCTGCCCACAGACCCGTGTCTTTTTCTGACCTGCATTTCCACCTCCTTCAAAATCATTTGGAAAAAAATAGTATGGTGCCACACTACTTAATTGAAACAATTCTGGAACCTTAGGTACGCCCACATCTGAGCAGGGGACAGGGACCCTCCATCTGCAGCTGACACAAACATGGGGGAATTTGGCTTTGAGGTGGCATCTAACAGGATCCTCTAATTACATGGCATCTGGGACTGAGCCCCATGAGGTCATGAGCAAAGATTTCCGCATAACCATCTCAGGAGCTGAAGGGCCAAGGGTCAGGCTGGTAACCTGTCCGCACAGGTGGGTATGTCTGGGCAGAAGGCATCTAGCAGGGCTTGTGTCTGCTGCCTTCGGTTCATCAGAGCTGAACTGAGCTGAGGTCCCGCACCTTGGAGCTCATACATCCATCCTGCTAAAGCTCAGGGAGCTCTTCCTTAGGCAGCCCAGCCTCACCAGTTCTATCTTTCTAAGGATCTCGGAGGGAAAGCCCTGGAGTGGTCAGTGCCTGGTGTGTTCATGCTGTGTCTGGATGGACCATGATTTCCCCAGAGAGCCACATTCTCACAACATGTTTTTCGTGTCCCTGCATGTTCTGGAGCCTTGTGATGCTACTGTAGAGGGGCCCACAGCAATCCCAAAATGGTCTTCCCAACCTCATTTAAAATAGCTGTGTCAGAGTAAAGGTTGTGACCCTGGACTGCCAGTCTCCAGGGGCTTGTTGTCGTATGGCAGACCAGGCTGAGGACTACCAGCTGAGACCAGAACCTCCTGAGACCTTGTAAGAGCCCATATTTCCTTCTCTCCAGCAGAAGAGCACAGTCCCCTCTCAGGACCATTTCTCGTGGTCACTGCTGCTAGCTTATGACCCAGGAGGTCCCATCTTCTGGGGTCAGACAGCTCTCTCTAGAGATAACTCCTTGAAAGGGTACAGGTGAATTATTCCAGAGGCAGAGTAGGTCTATGCCTTTCTGGGGAGCGCTCTTCAAGAGGGAAAAAGCACTGCTCTTTTCTCCTTACTTTCAACTGCATTTGGGTCCATTTCAACCTTTTCTTAAGGTTTTCGGTGACTCTCTCAGCAATCTTGAATGTGCAGTCCTGGTGCTGGAGTTTCTTGCTGGATCCACACTTTTCCTAATATTTTGTCACACGTGGAGATGTACTTACTGGGTAAGTGCCCCATCTTCCCTCCCAGGATTGCCACCCTATCTGAAGTGAAACCTTTATCTCATGCTGATGTCAGCTGGCATGACCTCCTGCTAAGCTGGAGGTATCCTTGCCCAAGTGACAGAGCTGCATTCAGCCTTAAAGCTCAAAGGCAACACACTTGCTGTGCAAACCCTCCGTGCCTGTAACGTGCTGCCCACTTGTCATGATCAGCCTTCATGACAAGATCGATGGGAGATACCATTCTTGTTGCTGAAGGACACGGGAAAGCTGAGTCCTGGTGCAAACTCACACTTTCTTTGTGTCTTGCTGAACAGGCTCCTACCCAACTGTCATGGTTCAACCCCAGACGGCAACCAAATACCAGGCAGCTGCTCACTCACTCCCCCACCTCCCCAGAGGGGTGGGGAGGAGAATCGGAAAGAAAGAAAGAAAAACTCCATTCAACAGGACAGCAAATAAAGGGATAATAATAATTGTATTATATGTATAATAATGATAATAATAATAAAAAATTACAATGATAATAGAATATAAAAAATAAATGATGCACAATTTTTCACCACTCAACAATCCGGTGACCAATACAGCCCATCCCGAGCAGCGATCATAGAGCAAAACTGAGAGTGATCTCGGAATGATCCCGAGCAACGATCTTGGAACAGCGATTTCCCCAGCAGTGATCTTGGAACCCCGAGTTCCAGAAAGAGTGAGCAAGGGAACGAACAGCCAAAAGAACAAACAAATGAAAACATGCATGAACAAAAGATGCCCAGCCTACCTACTGACCCCCACTTATATATATACCGGGCATGCCGTCTCCTTTCTTTGGCCAGTTTGGGTCAACTGTACTGGCTATACCCCTCCCAGATTTTTGCACCTGCACCTTAGCAAAAGCTGGGAAGCTGGAGGACATCCTTGATCTTGTAGCAGCAACTAATAACATCAGTGTATTACTATCAACATTCTTCACATACCAAATCCCATACTGAATCCAAACCACAGTAGCTACTGGGAAGAAAATTAGCTCCATCCCAGCCAAAACTGGGACACCAACAGACTCAGCCTGCTCCAAGGGGTTGGGAACAGGAGTCAAGGGATCAAAGCAACCAGGATAACTAATGTCCCCGCAGTTCTGTAAATCTACCTGTATCTACAAATGGCTTGTAAAGACTTTGCAAGGGAATGGGTGAGCAGACCTAACCAGACACTGCTAGGATAGGAACTCCAGCAGAAGTTATTACATACAGAGAAATCATGTCTGATTCAGAAAGTCCCTCGGCTATGACTGGTTGAAGGCTTGGAGAATATCCAAGAAAAGTCTCATATATTTGCTCTTCTTCTGTCCTCTGCCCTGGGTTTCTACTGTTGAACACAACCCAGGAACCTTGCTAGAAGGCCTTTTGCCATGACCCTGTGCAGCCACCTGGTTCTTGTGTAACACAGGACAGGGCTCAGCCACTGAACAAGATGGGGAAGTCTCAGGTCAGTTCCAGACGGACCAGAACTTTCTGGTTCCCTTTTGAGAAGAGCGATTCCCTTGACCACAACCTTCCTCAAGTCAGGTGGACAATTAACAGCTGTGCATATCCACTTTTTGGAAGGAGGGTTTTTCTCTGAGGACCAAAGGAAGGACCAGCTCCCATTCCCATGGAGTCTAACATCTGGAATATTTTGTTCTTCTGGCCATAGCTGAAGACTGTTACCTCTGTTTTGCTTTGTCTATCCAACTGAAAGTCCCACCGGAAGGGTTTTGTTGGAGGCCTCAGAGTCGAATGCTCAACTGTCTGCATGTCAGTGCCTAGGACAGGCATGGATGGTTATGACCCAAAACTATGAGCCTCGGCCTGGCTCAAGGCCTTTGTTCTGAAAGGAGCCAGCCTTGCCTGAGTCAGCCTTACCTTTGTATCTGGCCTCAAGCTGGCGAGAGGAACCTCCAAAGGAAATGTCAGAGTCCCGTTATGGCAGCCTGTCCCACCGCAGTGTGCAATGCTGGGGTGCAGAGGTGGGGGAAACCCCCTGCCAAGAGGGGCAATTTCCATATTGCTGTGTGGGTCATAGGTGGTGGAGACCATCATCAGTGATGGAGACCATCATCAGTGGAGGAGACCATCATCAGTGACGGAAACCATCATCGGTGATGGAGATCACCGCAAGGGATGGACAAGACAGAGGCCTGAAGGGGCTGGTGCTGCAAAATCTATCAGCTTTTGCTGTGACAGAGGAACTCAAGAGGCTTGAGGCAGCTGCTCTGACAGAATGAACCTGGAGCCCATATCCCTCCCTCCTGCAATTAAAAAGGCGGAAAAGGGGAAAAGAGCAGCTTCGCTGGTGACCTTTCCTTCTTGCAAATCTCAGCCTGCCTCACTTCATACACCAGCATCAGGAGCAAACAGCCGGGCTGGGACCTGGCAGACCAGTAGTGGCACAGAACTACCCAAGGAGGTTGGCCGCGCGCGTGTGTGTGTGCACACCAGAGCGCTTGCTTTCTTCCAGCCTGCAGGCTGCTTCGGGGAGGGGGAGCGGGAAGGGTTAGTTTGCCAGCTTCTCCCGAGGTCCACTGAGAGGTGTCTGTAGGGCTCATCTCGAAGAATGTCAGAGTGCATGTGCTCCGCGAGACGGCCTTTCAGAAGGCATCAGTCCCGCTGTCACGCAGTGGACCACAAATCGGGAGTGACAGCTGTCTCCGTGTGCACCATCCATCTGTGGCAAATGTGTCAGCTAGCTGAACACTCCCGAGGAAACTGCTACGGAGCCGGGGAGAGGAGGAGGAGGAGAGAGAAAGGGGGAGTGAGAGCAAGAGAGAGGGGAAAAAGCAGCAGCGACAGAGGCGAAGACCAGCAACATGTAACTCGGCAAGGCCAAGGTTCCTAAAAGGTCTTGGAAGAGAGAGGCAAAGGGCTGTTGTGTGGTGGGCATCTCCACTGCTCCATGGAGATGCCCACTAAATAACAACCCTTTGCCCTCCCAATCCAAGAACCTCAAAGTCCTCTATAAACATCAAAGTTGCCATAAAGCTGTCCCAAGAGGTGCTATTATCAGTAACAGTACCACAATGGAGGGAAAAGGACAAATGGACTTGTCCAAGACCATGGCTGAAGGTGTGGCAGACCTGGGAAGAGGATGCAGCAGCCTTGATGCCACCCCAGCTGCACACTGCCGCTGAGGGGCAAGGAACAGGTCAGGCATTAAAGACAGCGAGACAGCATAGCTGTTCCCTCTTGTCCTCCTATGGATATCGTCTTTCCCTTTCTCCCCTCGTCCCCTCCTGTCCTTTCCGTCACACTGAATTCTTCATCCTGGGTGAATTTGGTGCTGATGGGAAATCACAGCCATGGGAACTGCTGTCGTTTTACTGTTCCCTGTAGCAGGTTAACAGAGAGAAGTCACTGCTTCCCTTGACTTTCTCCACTCAGCCCATTCAATTTTACTTGAAGAGGTGGTTTCTTGGGCTGGAAGGAACTTGGTGCCTATAGACCACTCACTCTTTAGATGATACTAAGAAAGCCAGTTCACCACATTTGGCAGGCATTTTGATGCTTTTCCAATAACACCTATTGAGATCCCCTAACATAAAGTTACCATGGGCACAAAACAACCTTGGGATTTTTGTACCACCTTTGGTGAGCTACCACCTAAATTGTGTATGAACTGAAGTCTTCCTAATGGAAAGCTCAGTGGAATATTACCCATGCAATCCCAGAAACCAAGGAACTGATAAACCCCAGGCCACCAGCCATAGTTACCCCGACAGAGACACATATCTCATCACCAGTTCAGCCTTGAGAGTCAGCAGCATCCTGCTGCTGCAGGTTGAAAGCCCAATCTTGATTTTTGGACAAAAACTATGTGTAGGCACCTTCAGGGCTGTTTGGAAGGGGGCAGAAGACTTACCTCTTTCCGGTGGAGGTAAGAGGACAGAATTAGAAGAAGAGCGCTTAGGAGATCAGGCTATGGCTCTTTCTCTGTAGATATCTCTGCATTATGGTCTCAGCTATAGACTCCAAATTTCAATTGACAGTGGTAACTGGGTTGTTTCTAGTCATGGATGGGAGCACAGGAACAATTTAATTTCCAGCCTTAAGTTTTCCAGCATGACATGGATGCTGCAGAGAGGAAACTTCTCCAACACCAGGCTGTGGGTTGTGTAATGATAAAATTATCAGTTTCCCACCCCACGTCCCAAACTTGGGCCAGACATCTTCTGAAACCTGGGGGGATTTTTTGGCTCCAAGTGCTGTTGCAATGACTGTAAAGCACTGTGTTCATTCTTCAGTAGAGAGGAGAGGAGAGGAGTGGAGAGGAGAGGAGAGGAGAGGAGAGGGAGAAGAGGAGAGGGAGAAAAGAGAAGAGAAGAGAAGAGAAGAGAAGAGAAGAGAAGAGAAGAGAAGAGAAGAGAAGAGAAGAGAAGAGAAGAAGAGAAGAGGAGAGGATAGTTTAGTTGGAAGGGACCCACAATGACCATCTAGTCCAACTGCAGTTCTTTCAAATGTTCAACGTCAGGAGCTGGGAATCACAGCAACGCAAAGATATTTTTTCCTCTGAACTCACTGGAGTTTCAAGGAAAACTTTCCAACACGGGAGACATGAAATCTCTGGCACTGATTAGGACAAGCTGGACATCTCTCTCATTGCTACAGTGCTGGCGAGGAAGCACTCAAAGCTCAGGCAGTGACATTTCCATGTTGGCAACCCCCTGCAGCGGGCTGGGGATGCTCACGGGAGCAGAGCAGCGCAGCTGGCGGGGCAGTGTCTGGGCAGCCAGAAGGGCACCCAGGGGGAGGAGCCCACCAGCTGGGAAAAGAGCACACCATGACAATCAGTAATCTCAACGGTTTGTGCAAAGTCATAGGAGTTGCTAAAAACTCAATAACAATGCAATTAGAGCTAATTACAGCTAGTTATGGTTCAATTTAAATGCCAGAATAAGCAATGTAACACTCCTCCTGTTGGATCTGGACAATGATCCCTCTAGTAGTGCTTATTTCTAACATTGCTTAACACCAAACCAAGCAGTAAACACAGCTATAACTGCTTGTCTAGGACACAAGAACCTGTCAACCAACAAAGCCAGCAGAAGGTGTTCCCATGGGGAAAACACGGCAAAGACACACAGGTAATTTCCCGCTGGTTTCCAACACCCAGGGTGGTTGAAAGGAGAGTTGCACACAAAGATAAATGAGTAAGTTCAGTGACTGAGCTACCAAAAGCCACATTTGTCTGACAGACGTGAGTCTCTAGTTAAGAACAGAGGGGACAAAGCATTGAAAAAGCAAAACAGGTTCTAGAAGAGTTAATTCTGTATTTCTTAGCCAACTAAGGACAGTTGGAAATCAGGGCACATGAGTTAAAGGAAGCTGTGGAATAAAAATTATCCAAGGAAATGTGGGAAGGTGAGAGCAGAAGTAAATATAGTCCCAGTATAAGCTGTCATGGGTAATAGAGCATCACAAATCAGGCTCTAAACAAGTGACTTCTTCCATATCATTAAAATTGCCGCTTCTCTGATTGCCTTGCTGACATTCAGATGCTGGAGTGCTTCTTCCTTATCCTGTATTCATTTTGAACATGTACAAATGATCGCATTAGGGACAAAACACAGGAGAGTCAGGCGGGATTGGATCTGCGGGATACTGCTCACTCTTTGGTTGGCTCCCAAAGACATTTCAAAGGATAGATATACAGATCTTTGAGGGACTTCCAAAACAGAAGCGAGTGGCATCTTAATTGGGGTGTGGAAACCCAAAGAACAGACTGGAAGAATGAGGACAGTGTAGCAGCATTCAAGAGGAAAGCATGCTCAGCAACTTAATAAAGTAAGAACTTCTCTAATCAAAGACATCTGGGACACCAAAATTAAGCAAAAGTGGTGTCGCTAATGATCTGAGTAATAAAAAATAGAAAGCTGAAGTCTTTGTTCTGTTTGTGTGAAGCTGGTCTGGTTGTACCTATATCAAATACATGTAGCCAGAGTCATTTCATAATAAAATCTGGGTGCCGAAGACCACTGGAGAATATGTACTTGCCCAGAAGGTGCATCAACAGCATGGGTGCAGACGTGCCCAGCAATTTGGAGAGAGGAGATGTTGGCTTTCCTTTTCTGTTTAGAGGTTGGTCTCTTCAAACCCCTCTGGGAGTACAGGATCTATGAGAGGCTCTGCACCTAGTCTGTGCCTTCCAGTTCAGCTCACCTAGCTGCATCGTCACTTGTACCACATCTTCCAAAAGATGAGGCTGGACAGAGAGATCTGAGGCATTTTTACCCATCTGATCTTCTATTTCATCGCTGTTAAATGCTTTCACAGATGTCCTGGTTGCCACAGATCTTTGGTTGGCAGGGTTTCACAGGGGCATGTGACTTGCATATCAATAACGCTCCTCTTGGCAGGTCTTTTAACTGCTTGCTCTTTGTTTCTTCTCAAAACTCTCCCAAGACGGAGCTTTGGTCTGTGTTTGGTGGCATGGCCATTTTCTCGGCAGCTGGAAGAGACGGAGTCTCCAGCCTGCAGGACTCTTGCTGCAGACAGAGCTGATCCTGCTGCCTGCCTGTTGGGGTGCTCCCACTGCTTGCATCGAAGCACAGCCTTTGTGGCGCACCCACGCCTTCCAGGTCTTGCCACACTTGATTTTTTGGAAGGTGCTTTTCACTAGCCCAGTAAACACCCAGACTCTTGTCAAAACTGAGCGTATGGCAGGGCATGGTCTTCTTCACCCTGCCTTCCCTCTCTGAGTGCACGGCTCTCGCACAGCTTGGTTTTCTAATGAGGGACCAAGCTGGAGTCTCAAAGACTTTGCAAAAATCAGAAAGACTTTGCAAGTCTTCCTTGAAAAGAAGTGCCCCTCCTGGGTGACATCCCTGTCTGGATCCTAGAGTTGCACAGCAGGGACCTATTCCACATGCTCATTTCCAGCCCTTTCTTCCAGGGGTCCCAAAGCCACAAGAGGAGCAGAATGAAAGCTTGCACTTCTCTGTCCCTTGCCAGAGCCACTTCCTTCCAGCCGTTTTGCAAAGCTCTGGAACATCTCCTGTCAGCTGCGGGCTCGAGTGTGCTCTCCTTTGTCCTGTCTTCTGCCCCACACCCCATTTTCTGGGGATGGCTAGCACACACCACATGCAGGATGTCCAGCCAAAACTCAACAACTCAACCGAAGGCACAGCGGATGGGTCCCTGGCCAACAGCAAGGCAGAAACAAAGCTCCGAGCCCTGTGCGCCCACCGCAGACCCCGTCCTCCCCAACTTACCTGCTGCCACGGACAGCCTCGGTCACCGGGACAGACCCTTGCGATGTCTCGCAGTGACAGCGGCAACGCTGACCCTGCACGCAGGCGGGTCCTGCCTGGGGGCGAGGGTGTCTGCTCGATGCACAGGTTACTCTGCACTGCCTTATGGAGTCAGGCTGCCTTCAAGAGCCATTAACACCAAGGCAGGGAGAAAGCAACAACAAAAGGCTCTGAAGCCGTCCCTTTCATGTCTGGGAGAGTCCTCCCTGGGCTGGGGATGCCAGTCCTGCAGAGGCTCTGGACAAGGGTGAGACTCTTGCAGCTGAAAAATAAGAACAAAATGAATTCAGAAGCAGAAAAATGGCAAGAGCCTCTACAACCTACCTGGGATGGTTTTACCACACAGGTTGGAAGAGTAAGAAGCAGCAACCAGACTCAGAGGTCAGCGATGGCAGTTAAAAAGCATGGAAAAAGCCGTGGCATGAGCAGCTGCAGCCATGCAGCGGCTCTCTTGAGTTCATGTCCCACTCTCTTCCCACCTCACTTTTGCTTCCCAGCCTCTGTCCCTTGGGACACACGCCTGTCCTCCAGCCCCATTCATCCCACCTCCCCCAGCTCTCAGCAGGACCTTCTCATCCCTGTCCCCTGTTGTATCTTCTGCCCGTGGGACCTGAGGCAGCATCTCCTGGGGCGTTGGTGCTGCTTGGCTGGCCATGAACACGCTGCTTGGCCTGGTGGTGGTTCCAGAAGACACTGGTGCCTTCATGTGGCAGCATTCCCTTGGCAGCACTTTGGGTCTTTTTCTTTGACTAAGCCAAGAAGATTCACAAAACCTGTTACCACTTTTGAGATGTTGAATATTTTGTCCAATTTGCTTGAAACGGGACCAAGCACTTGAGAAGCTGAAGGCTGGGACAACCAGTATGACCACGTGAACTTGGTCCTTTATGGCAGCAAGCTAAAACCACAGCACTACATTTAAACTGGAAGAGGGGCCAGTGGATGAGCAGGAGCTGGGAGCAGAGAACAGGGATGAACTGGTAGGAGCTCCTGGGTTCCTCATCAGATGTCAGCACTTGACGAAACCAAGGGTTGCTGGAGGCAAACAATGAGGAATTAGAGAAGAGTCCACATGAGTTGAGATGATCTGGGGAGAACAGGCTTCCTACAGTTAATCTGACACATTTTTGGAGAGGATGAAGCTTGGCAGATGATGAGAATAACTCTGTGACAAGATGCTTTGGAAGGGCCTGCTCTGGCACCATGCAACGTATTGATCCAGAAAAGAAAGACAAGAATAACCTGTTGCCCATTGAACAAGCCAAACCCCGGCTTGGGAACATCCCCCAAGCAGGGAGTCAGCCCTGGTGAGTTGTGTCTGCATTGTCATCTTCTCCTGCTCCACCATGCACCTGCTTTTTAAACTGAACATGGAAATGACCTGACAAACAGCAGAGCTGGAAGTAAATGTGAAGATGCCAGAGCAGTGGCAAGGGAAGAGGGGAGGTCCCGCTCTCCTGGTACTGCAAGGTGCCCAAGGTGGACAGCAGGGAAGGAGGCCCCTTGGTAGGGGAAGGGTGAGGAGGGTTTGGGTGAGGGTCCGGGGCACCCCACGCCTGCTCACCTGGGCTGCTCTCAGCACTCGGTGAGGCCGATGGAGGCACCGACAGTGTCTCCACTGGGAAGGATGTGGGCAGCAAAGGGGAGAGCTGTCATCCTTTGCTGTGACCCACCACAGGGGACAACACGCTGCACTGCACAGAGCTCAACTCGAAGGCAGAGCCTCGGCAACTTCAAAGAAGCAAATGTGTACAAGACAGCGGCAAGAGCTGCAGACCAGAGAGGAATGGAAGAGTAAGCATCCCTTCCAAGCAGCCAGGGAAGAAAAAAAAATAATCAAAAAAAGCACGTTGGCTAGAAGGTGCTTTACAAAGTATTTATGAGGTGTGCTCTTTAAAAATGGATAAGCTGTGCTGTGAGACTGCAGAACTACCGTGAGCGCCAGGGACGGGAAGCTTTGCTGCCCAAGAAAGGCCAGGGCGAGTGAGCCTGTGTTGGGGAAGCGGCATGCACATCGTGCCCTTGCTTCTGTGCAGCCCTTGGCGGGCTGCGGGACCTGCGCTGCCCTCATTGCGCTGGCCTACTCCCGCTCAGGATCCAGATTGAAAGCTCCCTTCTCCGGGAGCGGGAGTAGCTTCTGACACCAGCCCATCTTGAGGGGCTGCTGCATCCAGGGTGAACCCGCTGCCAGCTCTACAAAGCTGCCCACTCCCTGCAGGGGAGGGCTGGTGTGCAAGACAGGAGTAGGCTTGGATCCAAAGTGGAGGAGCACTGGACACCCTCCGTCTTCAGCAGAAAGATGCTGCAGGCCAGGACTGGCCGTAGGCTGGATGAGCCAAGAATAGCAAAGAAAAGGTACAGCATGCTCGGATGAAGCTTTGGGGGTGGAGGATGAAGAGGAGGGAGGCAGAGTTTTGCAAGGCAAAGATGAGGGGTGGCAGGCAGACTGGGACCAGCGTGTTGGGCCAACACAGCAGCCAGGTGAGGGCTGTCACGCTGTGCAAGACCTGCCGATTCCTGTCACCCCTTCTGCAGCACCTTCACACCCCAGGTGTCTGGCAACGGGATCGATCACTGTGCCGGCCATCCTCCCTGGGCACGTCCCGCTCCCGCCAGGCTCCACAGCTCCTGGCACCGTGTCGGCGGCGCGAGTGCCACGGCCCATCGACACGGACAGCGCGACACGATGTGATGTGGAACAGCTGCTCGGTGCAACGCAACCCCCCGCGGGGGCCAGTGGGAGGGGGGGACCAGCATCGTATCCGCGCAGGCTGGGTCCCCTGCTCGCAGCCAGCCGACGGGTCGTGAGAAAAAGAGCAGCGCTGTCAGGGCCCATCAGCCATCCCAGCACTGACAGCCACGAGGGAAGCGGCAGCGCGAGGAGCTGGGATAGCGGGAGTGTGCATGGCATGGCGGCGGGAGGCAGGGTTGGAGCGGGGAGGTCGTGGGTCCTCGCCACGTGTGGGGACAGGGCAGGGTCCCGAGGGCAGGGGATGTGCCCCAGGTTTGCATTTCCTGCAGCATGCCACGCCGGTGGGTGTTCTCACACCTGAAGGAGTGAAGCTTGTAAGAGGTAAGGCAAGAGTGGCTTTGGGGAGGAGGAGGAGGAGGGTGAAGCAAAGCCAGCAGGGTCTACCCAGGCACCCCATGTCTGTGGGGGTGTGGGGAGGGCAGCACAGTGGGTGCTGCCATCCTGTTGCCAACCACAGGAGCATGTAGCCTGCGTCTCTCCTAGAAAGCTGGACTCCGTGCAAGTCTTTGGGTCAAAACCCACATGGGGTCCCATTGCAATGAGGCACAAACACACTGTTTCTCTTTGCTTCTTGTTCAACCAACCTGCTTTGTATGGGGCAAGTGCTCCAGAAGAGAAGATGCTTCCAGCTGTAAGAAGACAAGCATGCTGGTCAACAAATTAGCTAAAGGTGTGGGCTCAGCCTCCTAGCACTCCAAGCAAAGAAAAGAAGACAAAAACCATCATGTATCAGTGGGTGCGATCCTGCCCTTTGCCCTCAGTGCAGTGACAGTGCTATGACAGTGCAGAGGAGTTTGGTTCAATAGTCGCTGTTGCCGACGTCTGGAGAAAGCAGCAGATGGGATCACCTTCCTGCAGCTGTGAGCTGGAGCTGCAGCTGATTTTCTGCAACTGGAGCTGAGCTGGGCTACTCAGAGCATCCCTGCAGCACGACGGTCCCCCTGGCAAAAGCCACAGGAAAAATACCTGGAGAAGCCAACACAGTGACAGTGCAGCCACAGAGCTGGGAGAAGTGATGGGCTGTTGGAGCATCCTGTAGCTCTGCTGCAGGAACGTTGTCACTGCTGCTCCCCTGGGGAAAAGTCCTGTGCTGGGGCACTCCCTCTCGTTCACTTGCCAGTTGAAACAACGCCCAGAAAATGGCCTTCTCTGCTGAGACTCGTGTGGTGAGGAGCAAGAGCTGCTGCTCAGGGAGGTGTTGAGTCAAGGGAAAGAAAGTCCACCTGTCCCACCTCATCTTGTCTCCATAAAAGCATCTGCTTACCCCTCCCAGTTCCCTCTTCCAAGGGGCTGCTCTCAGCTTCACATGAGGATGGTTCCCAGGTAGGTCTGGCCAACATCCCACGTCACACACATGCCAGACAACCCCCTAAAGGCCTCCAAATCTTGTCTGAGGATCCTGGAGTCTTTACTGTGTCTTCAGCTGGGCATATGTTCAACCCTTGCTGGCACTGGAGGAAATTTAGGCTCCAAATTATGCCCCACGGGCATCACCTCTGTAAGAACAAAATAAAAGTCACGCTGACTCCTTTGTTTGCCTTCCTCAACAAAATAGTCCTAGCATTTCAGGGAAGCAACAAGGTCCTGCGGACTTGTGTGCTGAGCCTCCTACCAAGGGAGCTCAGCAGCTTGGGGCCACCAGCTCAGAACAGAAATGTCCTCACTTATTTGGGTGGATTACTGTTGCTGTGGTTGCTGGACGGAATGTGGGTTCTGATTGTGTCTAGCCAAGCCTGGATAAAAATTATTTGTAGAGACCCTGCAGCCAAGCCCAGGAGCAGCCTGTACAATCTCACTTGGGACCACAATTTTCATATTGGACGTTGAGGCTTCCCCATACCTTTGTCTACATGCTCCATCTTTATCATGAATTGTTTGGCTTAAAGGGCAAAACCCTGTTGAGCTGGCCCATGACAGCCCAACTTGTAGAGATGAGTTTGATGATCCAGAGACCTGGGTGACACAGAGACCTCGTCCCTTGTCCTGCAGGCCACTGAAGCACCTTCAGGCGAACAAGAACCTTCAGTCATTAGAAAAGCTGGATTGAAACTAATTGCCCCAAAAGAGAAAAGCTCCACATCCCATCCCCAGACCCCCAGGCCTTTAGGATTTCTGTAGGCAGCATGAAATTAGTAAATTGCTATTTGTGTGATTTCCTAGACCCTTGCCCATAGGACATTTTGTTCTGTCATATAATGTAAACTCCAGCCTTTGGATGCTCAGAGAGTCATAAGTAACGGGAAGAAGAAAGGCAAACTGTAACGTGGTCCCTAAGAGAGCTGCAGACTCCCCAGAGCATCTCGAGGGAAATGGCACTCACGCACAGAGCCGAGAGAAGCACCGTGCTGCACCACTGACCCTTTTTTATCTGCTCCTCCTGAGCCCATCAGTTACCCCCCACTTGCTTATTGCTAGGAAATAAAAATTTAAAAAAGTCACGATTAACAGTCAAAATTGATTTATTTTTTTTTTTTTAGTTATAACAAATGGATGGATTTCATGGCAAAACAGGTCACTGCGGATCCTGACCCCCTGCTGTCCGTTGGTCTGCTCTGGCACGGATCAGCCTGGCACCGTGTCCCTCCCCAGGCCGGGGTCACACTCAGCAGTTGGTACCGATCCCTTTTCCAATGAGCGAGCAGTGCGAGCAGCCGGCCGGGCTCAGGCCCCCGTTATGCTCAGTGCCGTGTAACACTCCCGAGAGACTGCTCCAGCCCCAGAGCCCTTGCGAGCTGCGTTGGGTAAGGGCATGCCAACAGGTCTGGTCACCTGGGCTGGGTGCTGGTGGTGCCTTTGCCAAGCATGATACGATGGGGTGGCTCGGGCGTGCAGTGAGGTCTCTGCTTGAAGAGTGAGGACATGATGGGAAAATACCCATGCGTGCTGGTGAAAGCCCTGTTTGCCCCTCTCCCACCCTTGTCTATCTTCTTTATTTCAAGGTCCCCACTTGGGTACAATCTGGGTATCTCTGGTAGAATGCTCTGGCCAGCACTGAATTTAATGGTCCCCCCATGGGTACAAATAACAATTCATGCCAGTGAAACTAGGATGGAGAACCATCATTGGAAACAGTTCTTGAAAGCAATCCCAGATGCAGATGCAGGGAATCTCCTCGCACTGGCCACAGATGGGGGAAAATGCTGTCTACACACAGAGCTCGGCACCTTCCCACCTTCGGACATGAAGCTGTCTGGTCCCCCAAGGTACCTTCATTCCAGCCAGTTGCCACCAGCATTAGCAACAGGCCACCATGTCATTCACCATCACATCCAGCCTCTGCACAAACAAGACCTGAGATGAGGAGCTCAAGAGATCGGTGGAGGGCTGACACAGAATCATAGAATCATTTGTTTCTGCAGGACCAGCTTCTCTTGACCGTGAGATACTGCTGGGGAATCTTTTTTAGAAAGCCTGAATGCCTTCACCTCTTCAGAGACCTCTCCTTGATTTTGCTTCAGAGCAGTTCAAAACAAAAGCTAGAAACTCCCCAGCAGCTCCTCCCTCCCCAGAGCATGGCCAAAGGGACAAGCAGACCACGACAGCTATGAACCATGATGTGGAACCACACTACTAGTATTTGCTCGGGTAGTACAGACATGGCAGAAGACACAAGAAACATCTCTTTTTTTCTCTCTGATGTGGTGTTGTCAGAGAAAGAGGAATGACGGACTGGACACACATGCTGTAAAGGAGATCTTCAGCAGGCACGTGTCTCCAGTGAGTCAATGGAGATGGAATGATTAACGTCTCCTGGTGTGTGGTTCATGAACTCTCACATGTTCCCACTTGGGGAAGTCAGTATAAACTCAGCCCCCAGCAGCATGGCGTGCTCCATCTTCCCAGGTGGTCCTTTCTCTCCTCTGGATGCTGAAGAGCTGGCAGCAGGTCAGGATTGTGCTTTTGGGGAGAAGGTTGTGGGTAGGTGCTGCTGGGACGCGGGATCAAGGTGTTCGGCTCTCCGATGGGTGCTGGGGTGGGGGCTGCTCTGCTGGGGCTGGTGTTAGAGGAAGCGTGGTGGTGAAGGTCAGCCTGGGTGGGGGCACTGAGGGCCTGGGGGAGGTGAGTGCGCTTGTCCCAGGCCTCGGTGAGAAGCAGTTCTGGTGTTGGTGCATGTGCTTCCATGTCCCTGGGCGTCAGATACCTTCTCCCCTCCCAATGGACAAGGGACTCCCAGCAGCGTGGCCTTTGTGAAGAGCAGCAGAAGCTAACCTGTGCGTTCCCGAGTGTCCCACCACCCTGGAGAGGTGCAGAGGCAGCTCTTGAGACCTTGCAAACAGTGCAGGGTGAGGGAGGTGGGAATGGGCTTGGGGATGCTGCAGGAGGTGTTTCTTCTCAGAAGGCAGAGGGTGGAGAACAGCAGGAGGACATACTCAAGGGAGGGGAGGAAGGTGATGTCCTCTCCTGAACTGTTCTCCCAGGACCAGCCTTGCATAGGTGCATATTAAATGAACACCTTCTCTCCTGGCTTCCAGTTCCTGAAGGCACGTAGAAAGGGGTTTCTCGATTATTGTCCCAGGCAGCTGGTGAGTGGGGCAGTTCTTTAGCCAAGCCAGAGAGATGCTGCAGTGTTTTCCCAGCAAGCATGAAAACGGCTCGATAAGAGTCTCATCTCTTGACCTCCACGCAGCGGACTTCATCCCCAGCACCCTCCCACTGCCACCCCCACCCTCCATCCCATTTAGCCTGGAGGTGCCTGGAAAAAGGTGAGGAGCAGGGAGGAAGCTCTCTGGTTCATTGATCCCATCTCTCCAAGGCACAGTAGGTGCCTCGGCACCATTAGAGTGGCTGGTTGTTATTGTCATTGCTGATTTCTGTATTCTTCTGCCTCTTTCTCCC
>JMFS01112470.1:0-10293 GCA_000699545.1 Podiceps cristatus | reverse complement strand
TTACCGTTTGGGGTTAAACCACGACATAGGGACATATTCCAGACCCCTAATTCAGCTCACTTGATAAAAAGATTTTAATTAATGAAGGCAATAATGTGATTTAAAAATCTACATGGAGTCACGGGAAGATACACTGAAAAAGAGACGTATGTGTCTGCAGTACCTTGCAGTCTAAGTTACGTAACTGCAGAAAGGACCCAAAAAACTTCATGTAAATTGAATTATAATTAAGAGATCAGAGTAAATTACAATGAAATGCACAGAGAGCGCCATACACACGCGTTCGGTTGCCTGACTTACACAGTAACTGTTATGAATCACATTTACGGAAGGCAGCATTCATAAATAGCTACAACTGAAAAATTAACAGCTGATAACCAGCTTCCAAGCACTCCCAGCCTCTACATGTCTTCAACAAGCACTGCTGAAATCAGAATTATAATGCTCAGCATCTACAAGAATTTAAAAATCACTTAAAGGTTACTTCCTGTTATTAATTATACACAAGAGTGTCCTTCGCTCTTAGACTTTTATGCTTTCTGCTCCAGATGTAAAAGCAGAGAATCTGAGCCTGAAGTATTCATTAAATAAGTTATGACTTTTACCTTTCACCCTAAAGAGAAACAACCCACAAAAACAAACATAAAAGGAATCATTATCAATGCATCACAACAGGGAAATCTGTTTTCTTCATCTTTCTGCAACTTTCTTTTTAACATTCCATTAAATTCTGCTCATGGCATAAGTCACATCCACAAAAATCTGGTATAAAATTAACACCATATGTGGCGGCATATCAGCAGTTGATGTGCAGTATTACACCAAAGCAAAGGGAAAATAAAGAATATGCCAAACTTTATCTTGCCCGGGACTCAAACTGGTTTATCTGTCAACTCGGAATGAGCTATCGCTCCCACATGTTTAATTAGAAGCTGAAGAGCTTCACGGAACTACATCCAGGGCACTGGAACAGTCCGTTTCTTTTAACCAGAACACACTGCTGGGATATCTAACTGATTTGAATAAACAAAATGAAACTTCTAACATTTAGAAGTGTGGGAAGGGTAAAGATGGCCCTTGAAATGTAATACAAGGAAAAAAAAAAACATTTGCTGTCAGGTAAGATTTAATTATGTCCCAGTTTTGATGAACACAATATCACCAAGGAAATTTTCCAGAAAAACAGAAGTACAATGATGTATTTCTCCATTTTTACTGTCATGTTCTATGTTGAGTGAATTGTATATTGCGCATTTATTTGCTATATAGATTTTTTTTTTTTGTGATGCACATGATTGTAGTAACAGAGAACCCTCACAGACATAGATATATGTATCTTCCCTCTTCTGAGGGATGCCCTGTTCTCCTTTCTGTAGAGCACTGATGCTCAGAGACAACACACCCCCTGCCCTGCACAGAAGACACTTGCTGAAAGCATAACCAACATGTCTACATTACCAAGTAATGCTCCAACAGGAACAGATTTGTAGAGGAAATCAGTGCAAAGAGCCAGAGACCCACACAGTTCCCAACGCGGGGGGTTTACATTGCATTTGCCGCAGTGGGATCCGGGAACCAAACACCCTTTAGCAGCTGGAAGACATTAAACGTGCTGCTACAACACAGCTCTCTGTTCAGTACCACCCGAGGGAAATCCACTTTGCCTGCTCCAGGACCATCCAGCAATGCAAACCAAAGCCCTCGGAAAGCAGGGGTGACTGGGATACACAATTCCAAAGGTCTTTCATGATCTGAACCAACACTACTGTATTTGCACTCATTAGGACTCAGGAGTTTCATCTGCGTATCAATGCAGTTGTCAGTAAAAACTTGGAACAGGGGTAATTTTTCAAAGGTCTCTCAGAGTTCAACTGTGGGGACAGGAACAGAATCTCAACTTACAGGCAATGAACAGGACCATATTTCCTCATAATATGGGACATCCACTGCAAAAGGAAGGGAAGGGACAGCCGAACGAGGGGAAGAATAAATCAGTAAGAGCTGACAAGAGAAATGCACAAGCAGCATCTTATCTGCATGCTTCGAATCTGTATGTCAGATTATCTGCTGATCATTGAAATTACTGTCCCTTGAGGAGTCCACAGATACACAGTCCACAGATGGGACTGAGGGCAAAAGGCCAACAGAAAGGACAAAGCCGGCTAGAGGAACCAAGGAAACGGTCTGTGCACGGATATAATTTATGCTCCCAGGTGTGGTTTTTTGGGTTGTTCCCTTTATTTGTTGGGAGTGTGTGTATGGTGTTTGGGTTTTGCTCAGGGAGTTCCATGTATTTCATTTCTCAATCTTGAGCTTATAGAAACATTAGTTAATGTAAACTGTAGCACATGACTAATAAGTAGTATAAGGAGTGCAAAGAAAGCCACACACATTGTTCAAACTACGGTCTGTAATATCCCATCTCACCACAAAAACAATAACGATACAAGAGAAGCAGTTCTGGCATAGAGAGGGGAACTTACTTGGTATCTTACCCACCCTTTGGCAATAACATTTCCAAGTAAGGAGGACAGAAAATATTTTTATGAGAAGCAACGCAGCAATGTAATACATTTTTCTTTATTAGAGGGTTGGGGGTTTTTTGGGGGGCGGGGGTGGTGTTTACAAAGGAAAACGATGATAATAAAATGAAGAAGAAACTGTTGGTAGGGGAAACACAATCAAAAGGATAGAAAACCAAGAACTAAGACTTGATCCATAGACAAGAAAGAACAAATCGTGCTGCTTCCTCAATAAATATAAGAGAGATGAGGATTAATACAAACTGTATATGTCAACCAGGTCACAGGTGTTCAGAAGTTTCATTGGTTCAAATCTTCAGATCACAGAAATAGCATTAAAGATTAGTTTCTTGACCACCTCTCTACAGAGACCTTTAATACAACATTTTTAATGAAGAGAGTCAATTTAAAAAGAAGGAGGCATCAGTGGGTTCTTTGGTCTTTTCATTGCAGAAGAGAGGCCAAGAACTAGAGGATAGAAGATAAACAACGGAGAGGAAACGAAGTGCAGGTTTAATGTGAAACATTATGATATTTGCAAGGACAGTAAAAAAAAAAAGAGTAAAATCCAACTATTTTGATTGTTAGTGAAGGAGTTACTATAGACGTCTAACTAGCCCCAACCCAGCAGTGTTAGGAAGAGCACATAGCATGACATGAGTTAGTCCTAAAAGCTTAGCACATCATCTTAAGATAAAATTCAACTTTCAGGAAAAAAAACAGTCTGAAAGTAAATTGAGGAAAGATAGGAAAAAAGTGGAAAGAGCAATAGCTGCACAGATTAGCTTAACATAATAGTCTGCTTTAACTGATTTCTCCAATTTTTATTTATGTAAAGTAGAAAACAAACATGAAACTCTTCCTTAGCTTGTTATTATCCTTAAGCCAAATGTATTTCAAAGCTGAACCACAGCAGGGTATTGCACCGCAGTACACCCTGCAGAAACCACGTACTAGAAGGAAAACTTGCAGTTAATAACTACGAACTTGGAACATTTGGGAAAGAATTAACAAAAGGGTCTTAATCAGAAACAGAAGTTGATCACATCTATGCTACCGTAACTAAAAAATATTTTCACCTCGAGGAACTTGCCGAGCCTTCAGTGCTGAACTTAAAACCACCCCTAAACATACATAAATACATGTTCTTCAACATATATTCCTCACATCTTAATGAATCACCATTTCCTGTGCTCTACTCACCAGAAAAAAATTTCTTACAAATCAAACAAAGAAACAAATACAGGTTATACTTGGAGTATAACAGTTAGTATCAAAAGAATGATGAAGCCAAAATTTAACTTAAAGGCTTGCTTAATTTAAAGTCTGCTTTCTTAAAAGAGGAACTTTCATACTGTGGCAGACTGAAAACCATTTTAAATTATTCCATTTTTCACATTCCTCTTGCACTATTTCCAGGTGCAGATCAGAGGAGAGCTTTCAGCATTACAGACAGCTTGTTGTCCTGCTTGACAACTAAGAAAACAAAACAAAGCCGTTAACTCCCCTAAATAATCTTACCATCATGTTTTCACTACCACAAAGACAATCAACAGAAAACAGCAGAAACAAAACAGCAGAATAAGAACTCCTGTTTCAAAAGCACAAGATTTTAGAATGGTTCACGTCTGTATAAATAAACAATAAAACAAATAACAAACAGCAAAATCCTTCCTAATAACAGGAAGCAGTAAAAATATACTCCTTAGGAGAAAGGTAATCAAGCTGCACTCTTTCAAGTTCATTTTCAAATTCACCCATCATCAAAGACAGGCCTAGTCTTTTCTCACTGCTGCCTCTTGACCCCAAACTCTCTGGAAAAACTTGTTTCCAATAATGCAACAAAAGTGAAACTTATTTATCTCCATGAAACAACATATCACAACTCATAGTTGTAAACCTAAGCAGCCCTTCTGGACATCCACTTGCCAGTACATACAGGAGCTAGCCACACTGGCACACACGCGTTAGGACAGAAACGACCGAGGATGGGGCTGTCTCTTGCTAAGCATTTGCGCGGTAATAATGCAATTGCACCCTGAACCTCTGTTGCATTAAGGGCTTTAAAAGCCATACCAAAATTGAATTTATTGTCTTTTGCAAACTCATAAGGATCCCATAAAAGTGAGAAAAAAAAAAGAATGCTGCGAAGTTTTTTTAACACAATACATGAAAATACTTCAGTTCTAAAGAACACATTTAAACAAAGAACACATAAAAAGATCAAAATCAGAAAACAAAAATTACTATATACAACTGAAAACATGTTCCAAGACTCAAAGGAAAAGGCTCTGATAAAAAAGGTATTAATAGTGAAATTAGATATTAGATATAAAAATATATTAATAGTGAAAAAAGATCATTAAGATTTAAATAAAATTTAAATGTAAACATAAAATGAAAATCCTTTCTTTTGAGGGCATCTCTTAAAAATAAAACGAGAACTGCATTGTGTGACACTTTTTAAGGAAGTTTTAAAAATACATAAAAACATACTGTGTTAGCTGCAATGTTTAATACTGCATAAACACCGAGTTGGGACTCTGTGTAATTAAAGAATTACCAACACAAATATTCATAGAATAACTGCATTTCTTTAGAGTAGAAGCATCATTTGAGGTGATGCATTACTATCATGGACCTTTTCCTCTTCCCTTTGGTAACAAAGGCCAGAGGAATTTAAAACAACTTTGGAAATAGTAAATCCACCCAATGCTGAAACCTGCCTGACATCACTTTTTTGTCTAGTGGATTTTACAACACTCTTGAAAACAGAGCGAAGAAATTTGCTTATAATGGAAACTCTGACGGACCGAGAACTACAGTTATACTAGGAACTGTCACTGTGCTATTCTTTCCTTTCCATCATGTCATACTGAAATCTCCATGTTATTCCTCATTTGCCATTCTTTTCTGTAAAGGTAGTCGCTTAAAGAAACTAGGGGTTTTTTGCAACCTTACCTTCTAGTTTCATCCTTTTTTTTTTTTTTTTTTAATTTTTCATCTTCTCACTGATTTTGATCACTAATTTGTCTTTCCAGCTTTAGCTGGTTACATTTTGGATGGAAGGTTCAGAAAGTTGAACTGAAAAAAAAATGATTCAGCTGCTTATTATGGAAATTTTATTTTCCAGGACTATTATCCCATGAAGTCTTTGATTTTGATTATGATCAAGCATAATGAATAACAGCAAAACACCCCACTAAAACTTACTAGTGTATCGTACCTAAAATTTTAATATTTCTTAAGAGATTTTGACTGTATCAGAACAGAGACAAAAGCACTGAATACAACAGTCTCCATCAAAGAAAAACTGCAGAATCTCGCTCTCATACATACAAAAGTCGTGTCTGAACATATTCAGATTCCTGAAAAGTATCACCTCTGAAGCTTTTAAAAATAAATCAGGCTGCTGTTACTCTTGGTTGTGTTCACACTTGGCGTTTGGAGGGAAGTTGAGACTGAATTCAAATTTTGAGCTAGTTTCATAAAGATTAGTCTTCATCAGACAACACTATTCCTAGCTAACTAGAATTACAATGGTAGAAGGAATTCTGGCCATAGAATACAAAATACTGGAAATGAACTGCCATACCAAATCGGATCTGTGGCCCAGACCAGTGGATCGCAGCCAGCTGGAGCCACTAGCTGCCTGGCTGGAGGACGGGAGAAAGTCGGCACTGTACAAACTGCAAAGCTTACGATCGATAACTGTGTAATTTAAATGCAGCCCCGATTAGTTTCTGTATAACAATGGAAATCTCTAACGAACATATAAATAATTCCTTAACTAGGGACCACTGAACTATCCTGAATGGGATTCAGGAAGTGTCACTCCACTACTGACCGAGGACTACAGGCTGACTGCTCTGGATGCGATGAGTAGCAAAAAAATGAAGAATCCCTACAGAATTTAGTATTAACATCTTGGGGCATAGAGAAATTTGTATACAAGCTTTGTAGTAAAGCCATGGCTGCATGCTTACCTGAACACGGCATGCAACGTTTTCACTACGTGTGTGTCTGCAAGTTTCGACTTGCAGAAAGAACAATATTTATTGCAACATCTTTAAAAGACATCATTCTTTCACATGGAGTTTCTCAGAGGTTTAATTTCAAGAAGTATCAACTAACATCATCTTTCACAAATATACCACAGAATCCATAATTTCACCAACTACTAAGTAAAAGCAACATTCAGGATGGTCAAATATGCTCTAAAGCATTAGTAAATAACCACTAAAAAATGCAATGAAAGAAAGAGCCGAAAGGCTACCTAATGCGTACACAATGTCCACCTGCAGGTGAAGTGATAGGGAAGAAGGTGGGGGAAGAGGAAGGGACAACAAAAAGCCTCATGGTAATTATGTAAACATATGACATAGGAAAAAAAACCACACCAGTAGTTGGGTGTGGTTATTTTATGATTAAATGCTAAACAACAATAAGAATTTGGCAAAAACACAAAACATGTGAGAATACAGCACGTTATGCTCTGGCTTCCATGTATATAGTTATCTCCCGCTATAGCAGCTTTCGATTTCTCAAGGTTAGTAGAATTTATTAAATCGGTGATTTTGTAGGGGTGGATCTTTTTGTAACCGAGTATTGCGTAAGACAGAAAAATGCTGCCTGTCCTAAAATGCAGTTCAAACCAAAGGTCCTCCTAAACATACAGTGTATGAAAATTAAAACAGGGAGTTTGGGTTATGAAAAGAAGCCATATGACTAAAAAGTGAATCCATTTTCCAAAACGCCCACACAGACAAGAGCTTCTGATGTGAAAAATGGTCTCTGCAAAAGCTAAATTGCACAGATTATTTTCATGAAAAGTTAGAAGCTGCACTACACGCAGATTATATGACATTTACCATGACGAGATTAAAAAAAAAAAAAACACCATTTGTGCTACTGCAGTATAAACAATTACTTAATTGTTCAATGTATATGATATAAAGAGCAATAGTTATTTAATTGAATAATTGTCTTCCTTTAGAATTTACACAGGCAGAGATGCTTGCTTAGTTTTTCCAGGCTTGTTTCCTCCTTGCTGCAGGCAAGTTTTGGTTGCCTTCAAAGTAAGATGCAACAGGGTGCGCTAGCCAACAAAGCGGTCACGGCTTACCTTGGCACTGAAATCCTTGTTTCCCAAATCCCCTGCATAAAAAAAGAAAAAACCCTGTCTTAGTATGCTTAGTTATAATTTCTTCTCACTGATCTATAACAAGATAAAAATAGCTTCATATTAAATTACTTCAGATTTCACTAAGACAGCAACAGATTTTAAAATATATAACACAGAACAGCCCACCCATTTCAAAGCAGAGAACAATAGCTGTCACCAGCTATGTAATTTCAGCTTCTGGCAACAATTTTTTTATTATTATTATTTTACAAGCTATTTTGGATCTACAATTATCATCATCTGTGATTATTGCATAATATTTCAACTCATTTAATGCCGCATGTATAGTTAACAGCAATGTAAAATAATCCAAGTCCTAGCAAAGGCCCCTAAAACAAACCAGACTTCGGTTTTTCGTCCAGATTTTAGGATTGCATGCCGATGCCATTACGCGCCTCAGCTAGATACCAGGCGCTTCTTGTATGGAAAGGAGGCAGGTTAAAGGTTTTCCTTGTTTCTATTTAAATGAGAAGACAGGCCCATTGGTTTCATACTGATTATTCTTCTAGCTTCCTCACTTCACTTCCATAACGAAATACAAATGTGCGTGTGACACTTTACCCATGAATACAGCGACACTCAAGCGCTGTACAAGGTATCCAGAGCTCCAACATGGATTACACCTCTGGCAAATTGCACCCTTGTTGGTTTTATTTGTTTATCTTTAAACATTCAACATTCTCTTTCCACAAAAATAAATGTTTTGGGTATCCTCCCTATAAACATTTCTCTGCCTTTTGCCTCTTTGCAGAATGTTTTTCAATTAGAGAGCTGGAGCTGCTGAGGCTTAAAGACAAATGAGGCAAAGCTGCTGCAAGTGACCTGCAGCAGCCAGCCAGCGGGCTGCACGCTAAACAACCCGAAGTTGAATTACAACCTTTGTAGAAGTGGTTTTTTTAAAAAAATATATCAACATTTTCCCAGCTTTGTTTATTTATTTATTTAGAGAAGGGACAAAACCTTTAGTACACTGTTACTTCAGATGGAAACTGAAGTTACACAGCTTCAAGCTTTTCCAAAATTTCGATGCAACTTTCTACCGGTTACTGTTATAAGGAGGCCTAAACTGAGAAAAACAGAAGAAATATGAAACTGTGTGTTTACCTGGCAGGATATGTGACTCTACTATACTGTCACTGCTGCTGTTATCTCTTGTCTTCACAAAAGTAAAAAGCATGTACTGGAAGTGTGCAAATGCAATTGGAGGAAAGCTGGCAGCAGGACTAAGAACATGAAACAGACTTTAGATAATTTTCTGTCCTTTTAAACAGATTTATTTGCAAAGAACATTCCTGTATTATCTGCTCCAAAAGCACAGCCATTCTTCAGCGCTTGAGCTGAATTCATGCACTAACCAGCTGCAGGCCACTCCACTCCCTGATCAATTACCTTGTATCTTAAGTCAAGGGTCTTAAAAAAAAAATATCAACACTTGAGAAAGAAAGCAGTTAAGTGAAAGTTGTTCAAGAAGGCGGCACTAACCTATTTTGGTAAGTATTACCTGATCAAATGTAACCTAAGAAAACAAACCTGTTTGCATAGTTCACTGAAAGGCAGTATTTACTATTTTTTATACCTTAAAATATATGTTAATTGCCACACGTCATGCTGGGAATGGATGAAGCACTTTTTACGGGGTATGATGCTCGTTCAAGAGTTGCCTGTCTTCACATGAGGAAACGAAAAGTTTTTGAGTTGTCATATGCTCATTTGATGAATGTCAAGAACTTCCTTACAGTCACTAGCAAGAAAAGACAAAAGAGCGCAGCTACTCTCGCCACCTGTCAGTACAGGATACCCTTTCATTTTCACACCCAGCCTGTCATCGGGTGCCCTTTCTCATGACAGTATTCCGCTTTGGTTTTAATTGCGCTGTATCTGCACAGTCTGATGATAACCCTGCAGCATTCGTTCACACCTCCCAACTCATTCTGGTTTAGATTAACTTTGAACCATTGTCTGAAGGTCCCTCGCTTTTACAGTACCAAACTTGGGGTTTGTTTTTGATTTTATTTTTTTCATATAGGAAAAAGAAAAAAGACACACTCAAAAAGTTGACTTGTTTCTTCTGCAGTCTACAATCTCAGTTTTCCTTCCTTTCCTCTCCTTCCTTACTCTGCAAATATATTTCAATCATTTCTGGAGCAATTAGAGCCTTTCCTTCAGCACGCAAAGCGAGGAAAACTCACGAAGGCAAAGGTCTGTGCCCAGACACATGAACACGTACGAAAAGAGCAAGACACCTGCCCGTACACACAGAGTCAGCTGGGTGCAGACCCCTCTAGATCTTCGACAACTCTGTCTAAAATAAATCACAGCTCGTTTTCAGCAACAAAACCTGCAGTGAAAACTTCAGCAGCAGAGCAGGGCTGAGGCTTAAGCCACACCTCAAGCAAAGGAGAGGAAGCCCAAGCTGTTTCGCTCGCCGAACGCACAAAACACTCCTCTAAACCCAAGGGTGCACACCCGCTGCTCTTGCCTCACCTCGCCGAGGGCGCAGGCCATGCGCCAGCAGACTCCGCACGCCCACTCGCGTCGCTCGGCTGAGGCGAGCGCAGGGCAGCGCCGGACCCGGCACATGCCGGG
>JMFS01112460.1:0-16479 GCA_000699545.1 Podiceps cristatus | reverse complement strand
CCCCCCCACCCAAAAACAAACAAAAAACCACAAAAAAAACACACCCAGAAACAAAACACAAAACCACAAACAAAGCAGAAACAAACAAACAAAAAAACCCACAACACCCGAAATGCAGAGACACAGACTGGTTCCTGAAAATGCACAGTACCTTTTTGGATTCTACATACATGCAGAAAAAGATTCAAAACCACTCTCTTTACCAGGACAGGTCATGGGATGGTTACATCAGCCAGCAAATAAGTACTCTCAATTTGACAATAAAATGAAATAATTTCAAAGAACAATTTTAGTGAGGAAGAGATGTTCCTAATTGTAAAATATTTGGAGATTAAAGGATTTTCTTCCCATTGCAACTACATAAAGTATTTGCCTAACTCCGTGATCTAGTCTGCCAATAAATACAAGCAAGGACTGTAACCTGTTATGTGCTGTCCACTCTCTGCCCTCCTGCCCCTAGCCCTCTGTTGCCTTTAGAAGTTTCAAGTCAAGTGGAAATTGGTATGGGAGTTTTCCCATACCTCTTCTCAATACTTAACTTACATTGCAAGAAAGATCTGGGACATGGAAGCTTGTTGAACTTATACAAATAACTTCAAGGCTTTAATAATAAACAACAGGACCTGCTACAAAGAAATGTTCTCCAAGTAACGAGTCCAGTGGGTGCTAAATTGAAGGTAGTTGCCTCCACAAGGCCCTATCTTCTATCTAGAACAACAACCTCTTAATCAATCTTAATTAAAGAATAAACTCCTGCTACATAAAACCTGCTTAGATTTATTCAGCTACTGAGTCACATATTACTCAAATATTTTTGTTTATCATGTCCACATAGCTCGGAATGAAAACGAAGAAGCATTCAAATTAATTTTGTTGATTTCATAAGGCTTTGACTGAAAGCCCAAGCAGTGAAACAATATTTGAATCCTGACAGCAAAAAAAATTAGAAATCAAATTAAACTGCAGCCCAGTCAGATTAAGGAGTCTAACATGTTTGACTGTTGACTTGCTTTTTGCATATTAATCTAATGGATTTTTCAATTTGAGTCCCAAAAGAGCTGGGTACTTTAAATTAGGCTAATATCAGAAGCTAGGTTTCTAGTGATAATACTGAATCTTTTCAATTGAGGAGTTCGGTTATTTTTAAATATACAGAACCAAGAAAATATGACCCAGCTGCAGATCCTCTTTAAAGGCACAGGATATTTGTCTGCCTCAAGGACTGTAATCATATATGCAGTTACGATTGTTCTTTTGTTCTTTACATTTTATAGACCTTATTTTTTACTGAATGCAATCAAATAACAGCATCAGTGCTTTGATGAAAGCCACCTATGTGTATCTCTAAAAGAATATTTTTTTTAATTCCCTCAATTACCATAACAATACTGGATATCTAGGTGCAAAGATTTTGTCAGCTTAATGCCCACCCCTTATCATTGCAGCAGCAGTACGAGAAATAAAACAATGACTAAACCAAACCTACTAGCCGCCTCCATCTATACCCAACTCCAGTTAATTCAGTTGTCCTTTGACTCAATCAAGAGAAGGTTCTGGCAGCACTGAAAACCCCATCTCGTGGAGCCCTTCAGGAAGAGCTGCAGTAGCATGGCCTTACCTGCCTGCTAGGCTCCTGACATGGAAGTGTCACTACTCAAGACTCTTAACCGTTTCTCTTTTTTTATCCCTCTCTCTTCTCAGTGCTTTCTGCCCAAGGATATCATTCCTCTTGTTTATCAGGTTTGTTCGTAGGAAGTGTTGATAGCAATGACACTAAGCTTCCACAGACCACCTCATCCTCGTCTTCCTAAACCTCTTCTGCCTAACACTGTCTACCTCACCTTATTAGCAATTCTACTCTATAAGCAAACAACAGTAAAAACTTGTGCCATTGTCTCCTTTATACTCTGCTTTTACGTGTTTTTGTGTTCTGCTCACTGCAGGGGGTTGGACTAGATGACCTCTAGGGATCCCTTCCAACCCAAAACATTCTGTGATTCTATGATTCTATAACTGACATACTGGATGGGAAACTTCTGTCACATCACTAATATGGGAGGTACATCTAGACAGAGGCTTCACATGCCAGTAACCAGATCCTGGTAAATGGACAACATGCTTATTGAAATGGGTATTTTCCACTATGGCCAAAATAGCTGAAATGTCATTACATGTTTTTCCTTTTAGAAATCCAAAGCTGTCCCATGTGTAGTTCAACTGTCTTCCTAGAGCTGCAGTTGCTCTCTAATCCATCCTTTCTGTATTGCCTTTACTCAGCTGCTGAGGGCCCCTTTTACTGGCCCTTCATTTCACAAGCTCTTCCAATGTGGTAGCATGACTTGGACAAGTGACTAAATACCTTTACCACACAAATTCAAATCTATTGCCTATACTGGGCCTGCAAAGCCTTGAAATACTTCTCAGGCTGAGCCTCCAGTTCAGCAGTACCGTAATTATGCTGGCAGCTAAATCCCCTTCATCTTTTTCCTCTGGTTTCATTCCCTTCTCTTTTTGAGGGCGGGGAGAGGATTATGATGTGTAAAAGACAAAGGCATAAAAAGGAGGGTCAAAAAAGGGAGGGGGGGGTGTGGTGTGAGAGGGGAGAAATCCCACACCCTCTTCTGTTCTTTCAGCTTTAATCTATATGCCTGCTCTATTCTGTATCTTGTAAAAGTTCCCTACTTTAAATTCCTTTTCCTTTGTTTGTTTTGGGCATTCTCCATTTCCCATTTCCTCCTTCCTTTCCAAGCAGCAGGACTCCTCAAAGAAACTCATTCTGCCCCTTTGAGAGGTTTGTTTTTTGGCTTTGGGATTTTTTGGTTGAGTTTTTTGTTTGTTTGTTTGGGGGTGTTGATTGGCTTTGGAGGTTTATTTGGGTTTTGGTTTGGTTTGTGATTTTGGGGGGCTTTTTGTTTTGGGCTTTGTTTTGTTTTGTTTTTTCCTTTCTGTAGAACACAAAAGTGCCAGCTCTCCCAGTATTTTGTTTCCTTATCACTCAAGAGCATACAAGTCGCTTTTGGAGTTGATAATCTGCTATGGCTTCTTGTGTAATGGCTGTCAAGTCAGTAATTAGATATAAACCATTACAAGTATAAATTATTCGTCAGGCCACTGAATTTTACAATTTGCAAATAGGCTGTACTCAGAGACTGACTTCTAATGGGGAAGCAAGTTAACTTACATATTTATATAAATCCTAGACATATATACAGAAAATACATCTAGAAAAGGTTTCCAGAAAACTCATTTTTATGCTATCATTAAAGATGGTGTTGCGAAATTTTTCTACTCCTGCGCTACAAATTACTTCATTTCTACCAAACCATGATCAAGTTTAGATTAGCATTATTCTCATTAGTTCCAGCACCATTAGTGAGCTAAAAAAAAAATCACATTAAGATGCTTCTTCCATCTTCTACTTTTTGTGTGAAACACACAATTGCAGATGTCAAATGATGTGTCACTGTTATTGAGTCTAGATATCATGTATTTGTTCAAAATAGTCTAATCATAATAGTAATCTTGACAGTAAACATGATGTTCTTTACTCAACCAGGATTTCCAGGTTACAAGGGCAGAAATGAAAAGACTGACAAATTAATGAACTGACATTCCCACATACAATCTGTGTAATCCACGGCTGACCTGCCATTTCTTTCATTACTGGTACACACCATTTAAGTATGGCTGTAATCATATAATGAGATTTGCTAAAGCCAGACTTTGTGTGAACTAGTCCAACAGTAGCATTTTGATGATCTACTTGCTAAACACTGAGAATACTTTTCAAATGTTTTGAAACTTGCAAAACCAGTAGCATTAGTTATAACACATTTGCAATGCTCTAACCGCATTTTGAAAATGTGTGAACTTTTCTAATCATGACCTAGATTAACTCCCATGTTCTATAAAACTGAGGCATGTTATAACTTTTAAATAGTGACAAATGTATGCATGCAGTGATACTCTAGTAAGGATTCCCTCTCATAAAAAACATCAGAATTGTGTGACATTTTACTGTTAACATGTACTATTATGTATTTATGAAAATAAAATTGTTTTGGTAACTTAAACATGTCTAATCTTATGTAGCAATTCACTACCCATCATTAGTACTGTAATCTGATATTTTAATGATGCCTTCAAAAGGACATCACCCATTACACAGATGAAAGCAAAATAAAAGTATATAGGAACAAACAGGAAAGCAGGTATCACAAATTACAATTGCAAAACTAATCCTGTACACCATCTGTGATAGTAAAACAGAGACGTGATAAAACAAAAAGTCCGTTAAACTGCTACTTTATTCCAACACACAGTCCAGGAAAAGGAAAGGACCACAATGTTAAATACATACTTCTGCTCATTCCACCATTAAGAAAGTATTGGTGAAAAATCAGTAACTAATATGTGCATGCACATGTGTTAGATACAGCGTTTGCTGGGGAAATGAATTCTAGTTTAATTTAGAGATAATTTTAGTCCAAATTATGAGTGCTTTAATGCTCACATATAGCCCTCAACCATCATGAATCAAAAGTGAGGAAGACACTTGAATACCACATGAACAGCAGCCCTAAAAGCCTACCAGCATCAATCTTTTCCTAGATCAAGTGCCTATACTGAGCTTATCAAAGAAAATTCCCAAATTCTTATCACATGAAAGGACTTCTCCATTCTCAACCCATCAGGCTCACTGACATTTGAAATTACATAGTACTTTCCAACAGCTATAACTGCTGTTATAATTAAAAACGTACATTAACAGTTAAGGCTAAAAAGACATACAAGAACTTGCACTGTCTGAATCTCCAATACAGAATGACTCATCTACTCACACTTTCTTGCACTTTTTTTACCCATCTCTCATTTGTTTTTTTTTCCCCTCTCATTCATAATACATTTTGACTTCCTCCCATTATTCCTGTATTTCAGATTCGACATCAGTTTTCATCCAGCCTACTTTCAAGCCACCTGCCAGTCTCTTTTCCTTCCACAGATTCTTCTCAAACCCCACACTTCAAAATAAATTCTAATCACAGTACCACACCCTTGCCCACTGAGACTAACAGAACTGAGTCTTCTCACAATCTGTTTTTCACAAGCAATTTGTTTCTTCCACTTACAAATCAAAACTAATTTCCTCTTTAAAACCAGCAACAGTTCTCCTCCAATTGAAAATCAATTTTCCAATCTCCCAGACAATTTTAATACAGTTTAACCCAGCTTGCAATAACTATATTTGGCATACAGTTTCTGATCTTAATATTTCTCTTACGCAATGTGTTTTTTGGTTATTTTATTTTCTTCTCATTTTCCCATTCAGAGGCACTCAAAACTTCACTGGAGCACTTGTTCTAGCAAATCTGGTAACAATGGATCAGAAAGATAAAAGGTTGTTTCAACCAATGTAAACTGAAAACAAAATACTCAGCTGGATCTGGGATCTGAAGTTTGGTTCCAAGTAGGTCAGATTTTGACTGCTGTCAAGATCAGAAGCCAATCTTAAAATCGACTTGACTCCAAGAACAACAACACAGCTAATGGCTCTTTTATTAATGGGACTGGAGGAAGGAACGTAAGAAAGCAACAAAGCTACAACAGAAGAGATGTGACAGAATATGACAGAAAAGTTCTGAAAAGAAGAGTAAAGAGATGGCAATAAAGGAAAGAACAGAGAGGCATCTGGAGGGATGAAGAGACAAAGCTGTTTACATACTTGCTTCCTCCTTACTTTAAGCCATTTTGTTTCCAGAATCCTATCGAGTTCCTGCTTCTGCCTGTAAACTCACCTCCCGCTTCACTACTGCAAGGAAGGAAAGCAACAATGTCTTTACCATTCCATGAAAAGAAGAAAATTCCTTTTCTTACAGCGTGGGAAACAATCATTCAGAAACAGTAAGGCTATATTATGCTCTCCCCAAAGTGTCTTTGACTGAGACTGTCTTTTTTTAATTTGTAGGTTCAAAATAGTTGTGTGTGGTGCAGTATCACTCGTATTAGAAAGTCCACTTCTACAATTTTAAGAAGTTTTTATTTTTAATACCATTTCCCATGTAAGCTTACCACATGATTCTACAAGTCCATTTAACTTTGTTGCTGTATCTTGTCTGTTTTTGCCAGGGAAGCTTTTATATCGTTCTTGTTCCTCTAGTCTCTCCTTAATGTGTTAAGAGGGAGCATGATTTCCCATCTTATTTCCCTGACAGCACAAGGATGTCCATCGGTTTTCTTTGCTTTGTTTCGTTCTCTAAAGGCTCAGTGAGTAACTGGAAATTATGTTAAGATGACAAAGATACTACACCAAACAACAAATAAGTGTTCTACATTCATTGTAATGGATTATAACAAATTAACTATTAGATGAGAATTTATATTTGCTTTTGAAACAGAAATAAACAAAGTTTCAACTAATAACACTGTAGAGGTAATAGATGCATATTTACTGCTTCTGAACAGACTTATTTCTCAGAATATAAGAATTAAAAACAAAGATATTTTGCTTAACAATCTGGGATTTCTTAAAATTTCTCTTTCCCCTTTTGAACTAATCTTAAATAATCAAGAAAACAGCCTAATATTTTAGCTCATCTTAATTTGATAATAGAGGCAGCAACATGAAATTTTAAAAGCAATATAAAACAAACCAAAGTGGAAACAGAAAACAAGTTGTTCTATCATTACATATATAATTACCTTCTCAAGTGCAAGAGTTAATCTCAGTAAGAAATAAACTAATTCTAGGAATAAATAATCTCAATAGTACAACCTCTTATTAAACAAATTTAGGTATCATTAAATGATACAAAAAGTATGATTCATCATACATTTATGTTCCTCAAGGGGAGAAACTTATATTCCACAATTATTAGTAAGCAAAGAGGTTCTAGAGCAACTGCTAAGAAAGGCAAATATTAAAACTTGACTTGTGAATTTGTACTCAGGAATGCAACTTGATAAAAGAACCAAATCCCACCAGCATACCCTTGTAACTAACTCTAGAAGACATGCCAGCAAAACAGAATCCATTGGTCTCAACTGGTTGAAGTTTAATGACTTGACAAAAACAAAAGGTCATAATACGCCAACAGTTCTAGTTGGTTTAACAGTCTATAATCTTACAGAACCAAAGGGAATTAAAAAAAAAAAAAAAAACAAAAAAAAAACACCAAACAATGAAATATAAATATATGTATCACATATATAAACTATGTATAATTACGTGCTCAGCAATTTGAAAGCAAGACTGATTTATTCAAATTAATTTAAAATAGCTTAAGTTATGACTGAAATTGTAGATAACATTTAATATAAATCATTTGTTTTGCATGCCAATTTTTAAGCTATTGTTCTGCAGATTCAAACACTGAGGCAGTCAAATAGTTCTTTGTACTATTCTTTAATTAAACCAGACGTTACATTTTTATGGAAGAAACACTAGAACTTAATGTGTTCTATCTAGACTTCGAGATTTAATTAATTACATTATGCTAACAAGCACGCTGGCTGTGGTTTTCAAGACAGTAGTTTGTAACTCATTTCTGGTGTGCTTCATTTAGAAAATTGAAATGTAACAAAAACATACACAAAACTACAGAAAAATTCTACAGTTGACATTAAATATAACACTTCTAACTAAATGCTACATAACCAAATAAATTCATCAAAACACATTTTAAATTGCAAACTGAGCAGTTCGTAAAGAAGGAAAGCATTATAATTGTATGAACTGAACAGATTGTTTCTGGTCACAATGTCCTTCAAGGGTTTAAAACCAATGTATCTCACCATCTTATGGGAGTTCCCAGTTTGGTCATTTAAAAGTCTCTGATGGCCTACTGTCCTGGCGTTTCTTTAGAACTTTGCCAATATTTAGAGCTTATTTGAATTTAAAATTCTGTCTCCAGGCCCTATGCCATCACCTCAATACAGAAAAAACTCTGACAAACAGGAACAAGTTCACAGTGGGGGCCACCACTGTAACACAGACCCTGTGAGGATAGAATGGGGAGCGGGGCCTGTTCTACCTGGAGAAGACTTTGGGGAAACCTAACAGCAGCCCCCAGGACCAAAAAGGAGGTTATTCAGAAGACAGAGCCAGGCTTTTTACAAGAGACAAGAGGTTAAAAGAAATAGAAGGAGAAAGTCTGTCATCCTGAGGACAGCCCAGTAGTGGCTGTGTTGTCTCCATCCTTGGAAGCTTTTACGACCTGGCTGGATACGGCTTCAATACCCGTTCTGACCTCATTACTGACCCTGTTTTTGGCAAGAGTTTGGAGCAGAAACCTACTGAGTTTCCCTCCACCCTAAATTATCCTGTGAGTCTATGAGCACAACATCTCTATTTAATCTAAAGTTATATTATTTGACTAAATTTTTAGGCCTTAGCAGAATTGTAGTAACAACCTCCATGTTGTTTTCTTTAAAACTAACAGTAATTTAAAGAAATCCTTTTCATCTGTATTAACTACCCATCCATTCAAGATTTGGGATGATATGCCCTTTTCCTTCTGCATGTTCCCTTAGCACGAAGAGAGACCACTTTTCCTGGCTCCGCACTATTTAACCCATTGTTTTAACAGTATGACAAAGGGCACTCAAGGTAACTTCCCCTTCCTAGGGCATTCTCGGCCAGAAATACTTCAGCTACATTGTGGCAAGGCAAAACAACACGGGGTTTCTTAGCTAAGATAGACTTAAGATGTGGGAGAAGGGTATAAGCAGTTTGACACGTTAACACAAAGCACCAATGGTAAAAAGTGAAGTGCTCCCCTATCTCCGGATATGGCTTCAAATAATCTAAATATAAAGCTGCTCAAAGATACTTAACAGAATTTGGTAGAGCAGTCCACAAGGCTACTGCAGGAATAAGAAACTAGACAGACAATGCCTTCTAACATATTATGTCATGTGGTTAACTTGCTGCAGTATCAGGTAATGACAAACTTCAGATTTCCTTCTAAAAAGTCTGTCTGTAAGACATGTTACTTCACCACCTTGCACAGTCTTCTAATCACAGCATAATATCTTAAACTATAAAAAGATACACCATGAATTATAAACTTACGCAAAAATTTTTACCTCAGGTTCAAGAGGTCCAAAAAATTATGTGTCAAAACTCACAGAACCACCATAAAATTGACAAACATTACAATCTTTTTTACAAAACAAAGTAAAAACATTTTAACATTCCAAAGTTAGTTTAAAACTCAGTTTTTTGAGTTCACCAGCAAAAATATTGATAAGCTATCAGTCTGAGCAAGTAGCAGAGCTCTTAGAAAACAGACTTGGAAAAGTACCAAAGCCCAAGAAAATTATGCTATGGTTTAAGTCTGCTGGAGTCTAAAGATACCCTTCTAAACACTATTAATGCACCTGAACCAGCTTCAGTAGCAAAAGTAACATGAAATTTTCAGTGTCCTGTGCAGTTTACACTGCTGTGGCTTCCAGCTGCTGAAAGACGAGCTAGTTAGGTACAATCACACATGCAACTATATTGCAGACATCACTTCAAATTGATTTGGTTCTGACTTATACTGGTGTAATCTCGTTAACCTCAACCAAATAAACCTCTTGGTTTATTTATTCTCCACTTTGACCTGAGTCTATTTCATCACACTGCTTTTAAGTCTGCCAATGCATAACAATAAAAAGATTCCAGTTAATTTTTTACACCCACCTTGCACAGGGCCCGTAAGTCCTAACGCATTCTCATTATCACAAATTTAAGTGTTAAGAAGCTTCTCACCAACTTCTGCTTCCAAAATACTAATTGACATGGACTGCAAATCCATCATCCTTTCAAGGCCCCAAGAACCATTTCAGCATGCTAGGCTCCAGTTTTAGGGATCAAAAGACTCATAGGAATATAATGTCCTAATGTTAGCCAGCTACCCTGAAGTCACCTTTAACTGAAGCCAGGTTACAATAAAAGCAACCAGGAGTATTTATTCACAAACCCTCTGATAGACAGCATAGTTACAAAGGTTTATGAAGACCCAGGTATAGAGCAATTAAAAGATAACCATGCACCTATTTACACAGTTGTCAGAATAGTTCCAAAGTCTCAACCTTTTGGGAGCCAGCTGTTGGACAGACACATGCTTTATTGCCCACAGCTGAGGATCTGGGCCTTGTGCAATCCCATGTCCTCAGATTCCACTGGGAACCCAAAATTTCTTTTGTAGCTCAATCCATCTTTGGGGTTATCCAGGATGTGGTTACACAACATTTTCCCTGGCACTGCAAGCCAGCTTAAGAAGTTATCCTGTCCATTTCCCTTCCCTTGTGCCACTTGTTCCAAAAGAGAAAAAAAATATTAACTTAGGTCACAGTTGCGATACAGTGTACAGCACAGCCCTACAAAGAGCCATCATGTTTACAAAACCGAGGGGGTAGCAAATTCCAGTGTTTTTGAGAGGCTGAGAAAAGAAACGTCTTGTGTGCCAGAGACAGTTTAAGAGGACACTTAACACATATCACGAAACTACCACCTCTTCCTTACTCTTAGATCTTTGGGACTTCATGGTTTATAATTCCTGACAGAAAGGCCAAGACTCTTTCTCTGCTTGGATTCCCACTGATTTTCCCCAGCAATTCGAATTCTCCTGTCCCTTGACCATCAGTTGCTGAGTAGGTAGGGTCTGCTTTCTACAGCTCCAAAGAGCAAAACCTCAAGGTATCAAAATACAAAAAACCCAGAAGAGTGTCGCTGTTTTGCTTAGCGCAGAAATCTGAAAACTAGGCAAGCAGACATTCTGCTGATATAATAAAAGTAAACCTGTTGCTTAAAAACTGCATATTAACACTGATCTTAATACGTAGGAGTTGACATTCAAATCTCACACAACTAATCTGAGACTCTAAAGAATACAATCCTACAGAACTGGCTTAAATCTGATTTTAGAGAGTCAACAAAAACAGAAGACATTTCTATGCACATATTATTATATGACTACAATATATTCCATATTAAAGTAAAACTTCTAGTGGCTCAGAAAATAATCCAAAGGGAGAACCTGTACTGCCAGTGCTGCAAAGTATGGCAAAACAGCATTAGGAAAAAGATCGGAAATGCCAGTTACAATTTCCAAAATCAGTTTGTATGAGAAGCAGTTCTCTCCGTGTGAGGTGCATTTCATAGTGAGTGGAAATGTCTTTAGTAGTTTGATGACAAAGCTGAAAAACATGTAAGCTTTCAGGTTCACCAATCCTCTTGGCAGTCTTCACACAACCTATGAAATGGAAATAGTTTGGCTTTGTGTCCAATTTTGATTACTTCAACTATAAGGAAGGGGTTTTAAAGATTTCACTTAATTCGACTCCTGTTACTCTCTCCATTTTCTGAGGATAACATTTTGCCTTCTTCACATTTGTAGACTACAGGACTGGAATTTTTTTGATTCTTCTTGTCCCTGAAGGGATGCCCCCTCGTGAAGATCAGGTGTTACTTGGCCCCAGCTCCCGATTTCTGAGCACACAGGAGTACTCCTTCATATTTACGGGATGCAACAAACACCTATGTGGCTTTATTTGCCCTCTACATTTTGGCAACCTTTCCCTCCTTTGCTTCAGAGAGAAGTACAGAGAAAGCTGGCGATTGCTGTCTCTTGCAACTATGTTGTAGCTAACTTACAAACACACACAACACAGCGTTGTTAGTTTTGCAGAACCGGCACCAAGCATTCCCCACAACTGGGAAATGTTACAAGAGAGATTTTTGCTGGCTTATACTGCCTACTGTAGTATGCAGTACACCAACTATACCACACATAACAGACTTTATATTTTTTTTCTGAACATCATCCTCCAACATGAACCCCCACTTGAAAGATGTATTTTTAAGAGACTTTTGTTTTTATAACCTCAGAGCCTCCTATGTTATTTGACTATCTTAATAGGTTTCCAAAGCACCTTTTAACTCACAAAAATACCTCTTTTATTAGGAATTAATGGTTATTTTCCAAAAGTCTTTGTCCTCAAATGCTTTTGCATTAGTCTTGGTCAAATTTTACCTCATATATTCAAGTAAAACTCAAACACCACCACCTGCGGCCCTATCTCTGTAACTGAATCCATGCAAGCAATCCCATAATTTCATGTTGAAGTTAACAGGGTGCCCAATCAAGATGTACTTAAACAACTGAGGCTTCTAGAAATTGTTTGAGAAATACAGGTACCAAATTTACTGTATCTTTATATGTAGCAAAATTAGACATTTAAAAGTCAAAAGTTTTTCTTGCTTTAAAAATATCTCAGTGCTGGAAACTCAGGCTGTAGCACAACACATTGAAGAATAATGAACATTTTCCTCATAACTACGACATCCTAGTAGTCAACTAAGACTAATGGAGAACAAAGACAATGTTCATTTACAGCATACTAGACATGTTCTTAGAGATCCATTTTATATATGGAAAGTGTCAATGCTAGATTAAGAAATGTTAACGCTATTCCTCTAAAATATTAAACCCCCAAAAATCTCAAAGTTCTTGTCCCCATCCTCTGTTTTTGGGAAACAGGATGATCCAGTTTGTGGGGAAAAAAAAAAAAAAAAAAGTCTAACAAACTGTGCTCAACCAATTTGCTTATTATTCTTATTAAAGGCTACAAAAAAGAAATCATTAAGACCAACAGTCACATAAACATTTTTTTTAAATTCTCAATACTACATGCAAATAACTTTAATCACATCACTTTGAACATATCTAACATTCATTTAGTTCAAACACTTGCAAAAGACTTTATTAAACCCTGAAATCTACTGCAACTTCTTGAACACATAATCAAAATGATAAAGGGAGTATCAAAGATCACTCCACTAGACTGTCAATAAATTTTTTACATCGCCAACACCACATAGTTCAAGACCTGAGGTAAATATCAGAAAAGTTTCTATATGAGGACGCATAGAAAAAAGAAATACCATACTACGCTTATTAATGCAAGCATTTAAGCACTTTCAAAGTCCCAACCTAAGTAATGAATCAATCTTCAGTTTAATAAGTCCATAAAATGTTCCACATCTTATTTCCTAGGTCTGGCATTGAGTATATTTTCCAGCTTTCTACTAAGTATTGAACAGCAACTATTTTAAAATCAACTTTGGTGGTAACCAATTAACATGAGACTTGAGCAGGATCAAAAGTGAGTGTTAGTCAAGGGAGAAAACGGAAGATTTGATGTCAACAAATATGGAATAGAAAGAATAATTTGCAGCTGTTCCCACATGGCACTGAATTTTAAGTCAAATGTAAGCAGATAAACAAAATAACTATGTACAGGATGTGCAGCTCAATAGAATCTCTGCTTAATACAGGTACAGGCAAGACATGAAACAAAGTGTTCCAAGAATGGGATCGAAAACATTCTCATTTCACCTGGAATATTGTCTTTTGTGACATCACAGAAAACCAGAATTGATTAATAGATTTATCTGAGCTATGGATAAATACTAGAGATACAAGGGGAAAAAAAAAAAAAAAAATAAAAAGCCCAGAAGGGACAAAGGTATGGAAAATCAAAATGCCAAGAGTTAATGCCTCTCTTCCTAAAACAAGGAAAATGTTTAACCTCAATTAAAAAAATCAATTAAAAAAAAGACAAACAACAAAAGGAACTGTGTAATACTACAATGGAAATGACTGTCAAAGACATAGACGCAGAGATAACTCATAAAAGGACAACATTTGTACTGATTCTAAATCAATAGGTGGCTGTGCCACATTGTTCTTTCTCCAAGTCACATTTAAATATTTATGTTTGACTGTGTGACACCGTGACTGCATAACCAAAATCAGATGGACAATTATCTTCCACGCAAGTCATTCTACCTGTCTACTCAAGAAGTATTTAGGTTTTCCTCCACAGAAAACTGCTTTCTCGTATAGGTCAACAGGACAGAAAGCAAGCTATGAATTACTTTTGAAGATCAAATCAGCTGTACCTCAATACCTATGATAACACAAGGGGATTACATCATTGGCCATGTGTATTAGATGTCTCTGCATTCAGTACTGTTTAACCCAGAGAGCTTAATCTTGGAGTAAGGCATCACTTAGTTTCTTCCAGCATCTCACAGGTTGCAACTGACAGCGACAAGATACCTTACACTTGCACCTTGGAGCTCTCAGTGTATCACAAGGCATGTAAGCCCTTTAAGTGAGAGAGATAATGCACTCTCTAGATCAACACAGCATGCAACAAAAAGCACCTATCTGTATGTGGCAAACAAAACTGATTCCAGTTCTTCCAGCAAAACTACTATAAAGAAGCTACATTGTACATACACATTTTTGTTTTGCTTTTCAAGTCTCCATACGGACAGATCTACCTCATGGAATAATCTGCAAATTCTCATATCTAGAAATTCAAGAAAGCTCGTTTACCTTCTGATAAAAAAATCACATCTGAAGTTAGAGAAATACAAATGCAAGCATGAGCTCAAATGTTGACTGAGATCTTGCTAGTCTTACATTAGTCATCTTACTGGGCTCATGCTGAGAACCCTGTGGGTGGGCAAGTGAATTCATATGGAACCCACTGAAATCAGTGCACAGCCAGGGTCAGAGGCTTTGAAACAGCAGCTCTAGCAAGTTAAACAGAAAAACTGTAACTCTGTATTGCCTAATAACAGTATTAATATTTGCATACAAGCCTAGGTAAAGGGGGGTTGGGGGGCGTTTACAACAGAAATGCTAGCTTATAATAGCATAGTAGCGCCAGGGCAGGATAATTTGAGTTGAAAGGCACATCAGATGTTCAGCCTCCTACACGAAGCTCCCATTATTTTTATAAAAAAGCCATAAAGTTTTGGTTGCCTTCTTCCATTATTTTTTTCAAAACACCATTAAAACAAATATTTTTTAAATTACTGCACGTTTAATTATGTTATCTGCTTTTTAATGAAAGTTTTGTAACTTTTAGTAGTAGTTCCCTTTTATCCATAACTAACACCACTTAATTCATGTATCTGTCTACTACTTTATTTTTGGATCTTGTTTATTTCCCTCTTAAGGTTCTTTCAGCCAACATGCTAGATTATTTCCTGTAACTGCAAACATCATCACGTAGCTTTTTGTTTACATAAGGCCATACCGTAAAAATGCCCCAGAGCTGAGATAGAGAGACCAATGGCAAAAATGAAAACGCCATTCACAAACTGTTTTTCTTACAACTTCAAAGAAGATGCCATTCCTAGTACAAGATGGCAGGGACATTCATGCATAACGCTAACTGCACATAGTTTGGAAATGGTTATTCTACAGCAATTTCAACTTCACCCAATCACCACTCTTCACAGCTACACGTGAGAAGCAGCAACAATCTCCTTTCATTTTCCGTTCTGCAGTTCCAGTCACTCTGATTTGATCACCAAGAACATTGAACCATTTTCTGCATTCTGTAAACAACTTGCTCATTAAAACTTCCCCTCTCAGAAGCTAACACTGTTTCCTTATGTTGCTGTTGTTGGCACTTATGAAAATGAAAAACTCTGTAAATAGCTCAGATTTGAGGTTTCTCTGGAAAGCATACCACTACTTAAAATCCCTATCATTTCATGCTGTAACACTGAAGCTGATTACTAAATTGTCCACTACTAAATTGTCCATTGACAGCACTGAAGTCAGTTGGACTCCTTCTCATCAAGCAGAAGACAGTGATGGCTACTGCATTCATACTGAATTCTCAAATTACTGTCATGAATCCTAAGCAGTGAAGATAAATGGTAATGCCCAAGGAACATCACTACCATATTACTCCCATATCAATTACCAGGAAGACTGAGCAGGGACAAAGAAAAAAATAGTTAATCCATACAACTGATTGAAACCACTCTTTTTTAATAGTGCATATAATCTCTCTACAATCTCCTGTCAATACTGGTTTCCCATAAAATACAAACTTTAGAAATATTTCGCTCTCCCCTAAACTACATATGTATTAAATTTGGCTAACAATAGAACCAACAGAGTAGATGATAAAGTGAAAAGCTGTACTGGGCTAAGGTGCCTGAAACACTGGCCATTAAGCACCTAATCTCAAGTGCAAAATCACATTTGAAACTGTAAGTAGCCACAATCTTCCCCAATTACACCCAACAACAAAAAATAATATAATCTATGTCTCTCCAGCAACAAATAATTTATGAATAACCAAAATAAGGTGTTAGTTTCTCACCTGTCACAGACTTCAGAGGTGAAAAGAAGAAATTTGAAGACAGAGCCAAACAGGTTCTAATTAGACTAAAGTTGCACAAAAAAAGGAAAAAATCTGACATTGTTTTATCTGCAATTCTTTTCTTAAAAAAAAAAAAAAACAAAACAAACCAACTCTTGTGCAAATAAATGAAATTCATTAATTCATAACCCACATCTAAGGGAACATTTCCCCACCCACAAGCAAATTCAATACAGACATGTAGAGAAAAACCACAGATGGTTCTGTGACTGCTTGCGCTCCTTCTCCAATGAGATG
>JMFS01112454.1:0-14192 GCA_000699545.1 Podiceps cristatus | reverse complement strand
GAGAGATGTGGTGCACAGACCCCCTTCCCGGAGCGACAGGCGTGCGCCCCTGAGTCGCCTCTGTGTCCGGAGCTGGACTTCCACCATCCAGGCTGGCAGAAGGGGCAGGGATGTCGATGCTGCCTCTCCTCTCTCAGCCCCTTCTAGCCCTGGCACAGGCAGGCTGGCGGGCAGGAGCGCGAACCGCGGGGCAGCGTGCACAGGGAGAGCCCCCCAAAAAGGGAGACAAAACATAACTAACCTGGGGGCTGGGGAGAGTTAGACAGGGCAGTAGGAGCCATTTCCCACTTCTGTTGCTGCCACCGACTCCAGTGAGGATTTTGATGAGAAAAAGTGCCCCTCTCGCCTTGCTGAGGCGTTGTAGGAGTTCAGATGCTTTGTGGTTTGCCAGCTTGCCCCCGTGAGTGCTGAAAAACCCACTAGTCCTAACAAAAACTCTCTCAAGACTACAAGCAAGGATCCAAGCCCAAGTTGAAAGAGAAAAGAGCGTGGCCCAAACCTGCCTTTCTCTAAACTGACTTTCTGGGGCTGACTTTGCTTGTTAAAGTAGGGGTAAAGGCTCAGTCTGAAAAAAAGTTAATATTATTATAAAAAAATCATTTTCTTTGGGAGCGTCTGTCCAGTTTAGACTGTGTGATTAATAGAAGTTTCCCCTGAGGTCCCTGAACAGTGTGTGACCCAGAAGAGCTTTGACATATTTATCTGTTTCTTTAATATCAAAAACAGATGAGAGGTCTAAAATTAGGCTTTCATTTGTCCCTCTAGAAGTCTGAGGAATTAAATTAGAAGGGAGGCTATGGTGTAACTGAGAGCTTTCCCAGCAAACCCATGACATTGCCAGTGCACTAATAGCATAATGCAGATGAAGAGGCTGATAGAAATACAGTTCTTGTGTCCTGGACTTTTAAAGCAATATTCACAACTTGCTTGTGTGTATGGCGTGCTTCTGTGTGATAGTCTGTGCTTGGATAACTTTTTGTCTAGATTACAGCTAAAATAATCTGATCCTTGAGTTCTGCCCCTGCTGCCCTTTTCTCTTGTGTGTGGTAGCATCTCCAGGCTGGTCTCTCATCTCTTCTTTTGCTTCTTTCATCTCTGATTTCAAAGGCGGTTCCTGTCCAAAATCAGGTCATATTTAAAACAAACAAACAAACCCCCCAGACCAACCAAACAACCCCCCCTTCTTTATCCAACCTCCACTTCTGGTGTGTGGCCTGCGTGCTTGCTTTAATGTTGACAGTGTAGCTTTTTTCTTCTCATTTCTGGGGTTCAAGTATACAGCTTGGAGACTGAGTCTGCTTTCATTTTCTGTGTAGATCTGGGTTCTGAAATGAAACAATATAGTTTTTGTTGCTGATGGATAAAACAATGTAGAATTTAAATTTTTATCTTCAGGTTTCACTTAGATCCCCTCCCCCCTTATATTTAAAGGGGACAGAATTGACCTAGAAGTACAAGAAAGCTGTTGGGGGAAAAAAACCAAAACAAAACACAATGGTAACTTCATGATACACATTTTAAAGCTGACCACATAGGTTAACTAAAAAAGTAAAAGCTGTGCTGTTTCCACTGTGTGGTGAATTAACAGTGCAGAGATAAAGTAATTGCCACCTCCGTTTGGAAAGGTTAACTGAGCTCCCAGAGATTCCCTGTTTTGGCAGTGACACAGCCACTTGCAAAATGAGTCAATAACTTTGGAAGCATTTTGGACTGGTCTCAGGATTTGAATCATTTAGTTTGTTTCAGCAGATGTCCTCGAAGTTTTGTCTCTTCTTACAGCTGTTTGCCTTTGCCTTTTGTGCTTGGTGCTGCTCAGGAGACCCTTAATGAGGGGGAGATGGAGGGGTCTGGGGGCTCCCCTTGCTCTCCCTAAGGGCGTGTGAGGAAGCTGTGCTCGGCCTCTCGCCAGACATGGAGCCTGCAGCCTGTTCACTGTGCAGCTGGTGAGATGGAGCAGTAAGAGGACATTGGGAATGGATGAGGAGATTGGTGCTTTTTTCTCTTCAGGTTCATCTGTCCTGTCTTGTTTGATGTTTTCATGATTGTGGATAACCTTCTGGCTCATCCTTTTGGCTTCTGCTTCTGACATCACCCAGGCATGAGTGTCATTCCTCTCTGAGCTACTGTGACCCACAGGGTCTTCACCCCAGTTCCCATGAAGCTTCTTCCTTCCAGACCATCTTTCTCTTCTTGTCTTTAGACCTTGCCTGTGTGGCTGCTTTGTTCCCTCTCTCCCTTGAGATCCTTCTCCTTCAGATCCATCTCACGTATCTTTAGACATCTGTGTCCATCAGCTTTATCCCCCTTCAAGGTTAGCTGAGGGGAACAGGCACTTGTAGGGTGCAGGTCACCAGGCCTGTTTCAGATTTCTCATTTCTGATCCCTTGTTCCTTATGTGCCAGATCTTATGACTTAACAGAGGGGCTAAGGTGACCAGCACAGATGCAGACTCCTACCCTGCAGATGTCTGTGTATCTCTGGATTAGTTCCACCTCTGTCCTCACAACTGTCCTGTGATCCTTGCCTCATACCCCTCTGCTGCATGGTTCAGGGGACATTTTTCAGAGCCCACCTTTCCTTGAATCACTCCTCCTTCTGCTGCTTGGTACTACCTGTACTCCCTCTTGCCAACAGGCCCTTTTCCTTTTGTCCTCCGCAGCTTGTTCTTCTGTCTATGGCTCTTCTGTGCTGTAGCAAAACAGTAAGGCCATTCCTGATGGAAACAGCTGGAAATACAGGCAGGGCAGGGCAGAGAATATGGAATTGTGCCTGACTTTGGCAGTACTGATGCTCCCACTTCATGTCAATGCCCTCTGATGTGGAAGGGAGCAGATCTTGAGAGCTTAGGTTTTTTTTTTTTTTTGGCAGTTTTCCAAATCAGACCCACAAGATACTTCCGAAATCCCTCAGCTCCTGTTGCCAGACTTGGACATTGATGGGATTTGACTCCCGAGACCCAATTTTTCATAGAAAGCTTTGAGATTTTGCTAAGCCTGAGATACTATGTCACTAAAGAGAACAAGCACTTCAATCCCTTTGACTTCAGCTGGAGTTGCGTGTTATCAGCATGCCCGAAAAAGGGCCTTGATGTCTCAAGCTGAGATAAAACCTGAGCCGGTATTTTCTTAAAGCTTGGAGCCTTGTTCTTTGAAAACAGGGATGATATTTGATAAAAGGTTTCCCAACCAGCAAATAAAGGCCTGGCTTTCTGTGTTCATATTGTCTTAGAGCTGGACAGGGTAGAAAGGGAGCAAGCACGTAGCAGCTGGAGCCAAGATCTCCCAAGGCATTTGCTTCAGTAAGAAGAGATTGACTTTGTCCATGGCCTCTTTTTATTAGGGCTGTAGCATGGTTGTCTCTCAGTGGCAAAATTATGGGGTGGACAGGATGCTCATTTGCGGCTGCTCCTTGGCCAGCCCAGTTGGTCAGTTGGCAATCGGCTCCTGTGCAGCTTTGCTGTGTGAGGATGTGGTGGGTCCATCCAGCTCAGGTAGCAGCACTGCCCTAGCTGAGGCGCTGAAGGGACTCATATAAAAGGTATCTCTCCAACACAGTCATCTTCATGATTTGACTGAATCTCTGCACTCCAGAGAGTTGCTACTCATTTCTTATTCAGACAAAACTTTCTGAGAGAGTAGTGGGAGTTTTGCCCAAGTTGAAGCAAGATGCTGATTTGTTAAATCGATTTCTTTAAAAAAACGGCAAATTAGATTCCCCCTCAGCTGAAGTCTAGGTCACATCCATATCAATTGAAGTAGGGAACTAGAAAGAAAGAAATCCCTTTGTGGTGATGAAGTGTAAGGTATTTGATTCAACATCATGCTTGATTGCGTTATTGTAATAACATTTTACTATGTCTGGCTGATTCTTTTCAGATACCTGCTTTCAATCAGTTTAGATCAAGAAATTTACTTTAAAATTCTGAGACTGATGCTTTGTCTTTCTGGAGCACAGATGATATACTAAAATGATTAAGGCAATATAAAAATACAAGAAGTTGAATAAAATGATTGAAAAGTGAGATATGTTTCCACTTTTCAGTAAGTCATGCCATCAACAGGTGAAACTGCTAGTTTTTTAAATATAATTTGGGAAGGTTTATTGATTTGTGTTTGTAGGTATTTTTTCCCCCAAAAAATTTAGATCAAGTCATTGGGAAACATCTTGATCGTAATGGACAAATCTAAGTCCTTAATTACAACTTTGATTTCACTGGAATCAGAATTTCACTCAAGCAGCAGTCACCAAGCTGTTATCTGTTAATGTACTTTGTGATTCACACTAATTATGTACATGAGTTACAAACCATGATCTTAATTCTTTCCAACCAAGGGAGCGTTTGCTTGTAGTTATCACTCTTAGGATAATGAATCTGTATGGTGATGAAGCATCTATCAAGCTGGCTGCACATTGTCGCTTCTGTTTTCTCAGGAAAAGAGAGCAAATTCCTTCCCAAGAAGCAGGAATTGCAATACTGTGTAAATATAGGATGTGTAAATATAGGATGAAGATAGCAGGTGGTATCCCATTTAATGGGATTAAGAACTCCGATTCAGAAAGTTTTCTCTCTCGTGGCTATGTAGTTCAAAAGTGATGATTACCTTGGGGTAGCTGAGGTTTTACAACCTAATGTGCTTTGTGTTGGGCAGCTTCAAATGTACTAGCTACCTTAAAAAATCCTGGCCAGTTGCTTGGATAATATGGCATATCTGAGTTAGTTTTCTATTCATTTAATAATAGATAGACTCGACTCCTCACTTACAATACAGTAGCATCTAAAACAATGCGAAAATTAATGAGATGAATGAACTGGGTTTGTAGGTAAGAATGGCATGCTCAGAGGTCATGTCATGCATAGCTTCCTCCCCCTTCCTCCATCTCACATCAGCAAGGTGCAAGGCCTTAAAGTATCCAGGAACAGCTATCAGATATTGAGAAATATTCAGAGAGTGAACGTTTTCTCACATGGCTAAGTTAAGTTAAAATACTTGCTGGAAAGTTGTCTTTATGTCTGCGCTATTCATTTTCCTTTTTTTTTTTTTTTTTTTTTCTGAAAAAAAGGTCTAATGGTTTTGTACTTAGTCTTCATTTTTAAAAACTGACATATACAAAAATATACCTTTTTTCTCTTTCCTTAGATATGGAAAGAGATCAAGCCCAGAGACACTGATCTCAGACCTCTTGTTGAGGGAAAGCACAGAAAATATTCCTAGATCCAGGTATGTATGAAGAGGTTTTATGGCAGTTTTCACTTCTCCTTTAGTTTTAACAGTTTCATTTGTTATCAATAAATGTGTTTCACAGGGAGAAAACATATGCCACCATGTCCTTAAAAAACATTTTCAATTCTTTTTTTTTTTGTTAAGAGCTAGCACCATCTATGAATGCAAGAAGTGCTCTACTAGATGTAATATAGTTTTGGGAGCAGGCCATACCTGCTGTTTGAAGGATGGGAAGCACTCCTGCAATGCTTACCCCATACTGGACTTTATTACAGAACTATATGTTGATGCCTGCTGATGATTCATGTATGGATTAGAGCCCCCAAAATGGCATATTCCCTCTCATTGACTACTAAAACAGGTTTAATTTTTTCCTCTAAAGTTGTATGAGTGGTAAATATGCACATATGTTACCTCATACAAATGCGTGGCTATGACTGGTCTTTAAAACAGTGTTTCACATTGGTTTTGTACCTAAGATTTTACAAAGGGAAAAGGGCCTTTATATTTCTATTTGCACTTGGTTTAAAATACCAGTGGTGTTTCAAGCAACAGCGGGATTTCAAATTTACATATTGTATTTATCTAGTTAGATAATGACACTTTAGCTATAATGTAAGATGCTGTAGTAGTGACTACAAATTACACAACTGAAAAGTAAGTATGTTGAACAAGTAAGATGCAGGGGGAGTTTTGGTTCATGAAAGCAAATACTAGTTTTAATTTTACTCACAATCAAGCATGAATGAGCTCATTTTAAGCCTTTATGACAGCCTGAAGTTTGCTGATAGTACTTCTACTGCAGAAACAAATGTTTTACGCAGGAGTCTACAAGGCAGTGCTCCGTGCTTTCATCGGCTGTGCAAAGGCTCAATTAAACTAGTTAAGTACTTAAGCGTAATAGTCTGTAGCACTGAACTTAGGGCAAGGTCTTGTCACTGAAAGGCAACCAAAATTTCTACTGCCGTCAAGGGGAGTTGTCCGCGAGACGTGCAGTTCTGCGCATGGGGAGACCATTGACTTACGGTTTGATGACTAACCGCAGCTGTGGGATTGCAGTTTTCTCTGCAGACGCTTATGTGAAAAACTGCATGGAGTGCAGTGAAATGTATTAGACTATTTTGTGTTTGGTAATGACAAGGCAGAGCCCTCACATAATGGGAAATTTCCGCTGCCATGAATTTGAGGCAACACACAGGGTAGTACAAAGTCTAACGCTTTCTGTAATTTTCACCCCTTCATAACAAAACCCTATGGTTATTATTATTGTTTCAATAATGCTATTTATAACACACCAGGGAGCAAAAACTCATGAGCAAAATAACAAACTAGTCTGCATTTAAGATCGAGAATTGATGAGAAACAGATTTTTATTTCATACCCCCTGTAACAGCACTTTACACTGAGTATGGTATTTGTCATTCATCGATGACAATTATGCGAGTACTGGGAACAGTGATGTCTAGTTTTGTATGGATATGTTTTCCAGGATAAAACCCTGTATGGATTCTGAACCCCACTCCAGCTTTTTCCTCTGTGTGGAATTAAATCTTCTTTCTACTTGGTCCTGTGTTTCGTGACATATCAGAACTTAATCTCTGATACATCTGTACCTCTCTCTGACTTGGTTGAAATTGTCCAGAGGGTTTGAAAGCTGGTGGGGAAGTTAGGGGAGCCATGCAGGGGTGGACAACTGGGGACACAGCAAATGTGCCCAGGTACAGCGCGGCTGCCTAAACCTTCCTCCTGGAGGAAGCCAGGCTAAATGAATTAAAGGCAGGCTGGTATTATTCTGTACTTAAATTAATGAAGTATATGTTTTGGAAATTGTTATATATGCAGTCAGTTACAGAGCAGGTGCAATTTGCGCTCAGCGGATCAGTGACAGACACGCTTCATGAGTTCTCGGGAACTGAACTTTGTAACTAAACATTGAAGTACTAAGAAACAACTTACCTGTATTCAGCGTGGCTGGCCTGGTGTGACATTTCAATTTGCTGACTTATGCCCCAAAGTATTTTGCCTGTCTGACCATATGAAGAAAGTTTAGAGAGATTCTTACAGAAACCAGTTAAGAAATAGGAAGTTAAGGAAAAAGAAAAGAAGGTGTGTTTACCTGAGTACAAATAAGTCCTTATGACAAAAACGTGAGGTGGCATGTTTCTGATCTTGTTGATCCTGTGGGGTCATGAGAGAACCTTTAAAACTCAATAACAGGATGTGTCTCCCCTACTACAGCCTCTAGAAGTCAGGTATCTAGTGTGAAGTGGTTGTCTAGACTGCCTTTGCAGTCAGCTGGAGGGATGGCTGTCTCCAAAATGATCCTTCCATCCTAAAATGGGCAGGATCAATTGCCTTCTCAAGGTGTCAGTGTCTCTCCAACGACTGTGGAGGCAGACAAGGTGTTTAATCGAGACTAGATGCTCAACTTTTAGGTGGCCAAAAATTATGGCAAATGCATTTCCCCTAGTCTCTCTCCATGTTCTCCCACTTGTTGATGTTCTTTCTGTGTAGACCGAATGGCTATTTGCAAGCAGAGGACCTCTTGATCAAATTCTGCCCTCAGCACCCCTTTCAACGTGGATTTCAAATGTTTGATATTGAGCAGTGGAATACCACAATAATATTTTAGGACAGTGGCTATGGACTTCAGTTTTGTTTGGAGGTGCTAACAGCATGACATGTGGGTTTGGGTGGGTTTTTTTTTTTTTTTTTCATTTTTTGGGGTTTTTTTGGAGGGGGTTTGTTTGTTAGGTTTTGTTGTTTTGTGGATGTTTGGGGTTTTTTGGCTCAGTGAATTTTCTTTGAAAACTGAGTAAGAGTGAAAAATATGTCTATTTGTATTTCAACATATCATAGTTTTCTACCTGAATATAATTAGGTGCTACTTAATGGCATAAAGCAGCTTTGCAGTGAATCTCAGTGGTGTAAAAACATGGTTATCTGGGCATGGTACCAAAGCAAAGACATTTGGCCAGAAGGATGCCTCTGCTTTGATGGGAGTTGCATATACAATCTTCAACTGCAAATATGCATATGTATTCTTTATTGCTGCTATTATTAAAATGTTAGGTAGTTAGAATTTTTCAGAAGGGGCTTTAAAATGTGCTTAATGGGTTTTTTTTTTATTCATAACATGTATTGCAGGTTTGAAGACCCTTCAATGTGGTGATGGGATTTTCAGCACGCCGTCAAAACTTTTCCTAGTTTTCAGTTCGTACTCCACACCTATGAAGAAAATCATAGTGTCATTCCCAGTGCATGCAGCCATTGTACTGAGTTCTGTAGAGTTTTTCCTTCCTCGTATTTGTATATACCTTTATTTAAATAAATTATTTGTGCATTCCAAAATATAACTTACTAAATGAAAACAAGCAACACTGTCATTGATATAGCAAAGAGTTGTTTTAAACTATTAAAACTGAATTATAACCTCCCTGCAGTCTAAAGTAGTATGGACAACGATAGTGTCACAGTTATTCCAGTAATTAGTGTGCAAAGTAAGACAAAGACATTTATTGTGGCCTCAGACTTGGCTCAGCTGCTTGATTTATGCAAAACTGTTTAAAATAATTTATTGCAGATTCCATAACTTAGGAAAACAGTGTTCTGAGAGGTGATTTTTCAGAATGACCATACTAAAAACTTACTTAATACTTACATTGACAAATGTATTGAAATTAATAACATTTTCAAAATACAAAGGAATAAGTCACTGCTTAATTCTACTGACTCCTCAAAACTGGTTTGAATCTTGGCTGTAAGCCTGAATTTTAAATGAAGCAGATGTAACATCTTTGTTTTGGCAATATGCAAAGCAGCAGAAAACAATATCTAAAGTAACACATAAACCAAGACAAATCCACAGCTATTTCTGCCGGAAAAGATGTCTGACATTGCCTAAGGTCTTGTAAAGGAGCACTGATAAATCACAACCGTTTGAGTCCCTGCACTCCGAGCCTCTCTCATTTGGAGTCATTCATGTCTCTGATTCTACCACGAGAAGGTACCTGGAACAGGAACAAGGGGAAATGTCTTCAGGTTTTCTTTTTACTTTTTTTTTTTTTTTTTCCATTTTATTAATATCATCACTAGCTTAATGAGAGACTCAGAGACAAGGACCTCTGAAGAAACTCTCAAAGTTTTTATTCAAAGTAACAAAATATAATGGCAGCATGTTACCCTTGTTCTTAACTGGTTTTAATTCACTGATAAGTATCTTGAAGTATGGTCAGGACCCACACTGGGGACATGACATATGATATTTAGGCACAACTTCTTTTATTTAGACACTGTGACTAAACACTGGGTAATAAAGCATATAAAAAGTTCCAAGTTGGAAAAGAATCAGCATGAAGGTTTAATGTATTTACATCTCCTTCCTGCTTTTCCAATGTTTCCACATGGCTGCTGTTGCCCCCAGGAGAGATGCGTCAGTGCAAGTTCCAGATTTCTATAAATGCACGCTGGGTGCGTTTGCAAAACATTACTGGGTTACCAGGACTGGCCAGCTTTTGTGATCACGCCATCTTCAGTAAAGCACAACATATTTTTCTTTTTCATAAAACACTTGGGTGTCATTGGAATGGGCACATTTTGCTTGCAGCAGCAATGCTTTCACTTACAGGCTTGCTATGAGGGTTAAGAGTAGTCCAGTATTAAAAAAATGTAAACCATTGCCACCCAAGGCAGTAGGTGACAATGATGTTCTCCATGACGAAGTGACTCCAGGATGGCCACAGCTTGCTGGGGCTAGCAGGAGTCCATCAGTCGCAGGCCAGGACTTGTTGGGTTGGAGTCCACATAAAGTTCTGCTTTGAATAATTATTAAAATGAAAATTGGTAACTAGTGAGGTATCTGCTATATGATATCTCTGATTCCTGGTAATTCCTTGTATCTGTCTATATATTAATGACCATGTAAATGATAAAATCAGTAGATGATAAACTAAACTCATGTTGCTTAGCACTATCATTACAAATGTGCCTTAGTTGAGAAAGAAAGAATTAAAGAAGAATTATTGCATGCTAATTGCTCATGCTGAGCTGTTCCACTCAATTACCTGAGGTTTCTTGAACTTCAAGAGCACCCTTCTGTATAGAAAAGCTAGAAAATTCTTAAAAATGCCAGGTTTATTACCTCATGAGCTGTCAAAGACAGAAGCAAGGCAAAGCACTCACAATATTTATCTACCCACACTGTGCTATGATTTTCTTTCTAAAATCTTCCTGTGTTCTCTGTAGCAGACACAACGTTGCTGTAGAAGTCCAGTGTGCTTAGGGCTCACCTTCCCTGTGTACTTCATATACCACTCGTGACAGGCCAGGACATTGAAAATGTTGGATCAGCTCTCCAAATCATAAGATAGACTTAAAAAAAGAGCTGTGAAATGAAGGTAAATGCTGATTTTTTTTTGGTGTGGCTTCTCCATTTTGACTTTCGGGTTAACCTTTTCATCTTTTTCTCTCTAACCTTGAGAAACAGAGCCTTGTTTCTAAAACAAAGGCTGAAATTTATGTCAGAATCTGAGGAAGCACCAGGAAAAACAACAAGAAGTGAGAACCATAGTGATAGTATTTTCTCCTTTATTTATTGCAGGTTTGAAATAATGAGGAGTGTACATGGATAGGTGTAAAACATTTAAAATACAGTCTACCTTTACCTTTGACAATTTCTGTAATATATGTCTCAGTTATGCCTAACTTTGTTTTAACCAAAGACGGTATCTGGATGATTCCATGTTATCTTCTCTTCTAGGAGAGGAAATTCTCTCTGTCCTTTTCTCTCTCCATGCCTAGAAACCCAGTCCATCACAATGCTTTCAGCTCTGAAAGTCTTATGTGCCAAAACACCCCAATTCCCCCCTCTGATGGATATTTCCCATCTCCCTAGCCATGGAGCGAAACATTGTCCCTGTGACCGGTGTTGGACCAAACCAGGATGGTGCAGGTGCCCCCTGCCCTCCCGCCCTCCTGCTGTCCCCCTTCCCCGGTGAAGAGGAAAGAGCCCCTCATCAGGCTGAACTTTCCTCACTTGTCGTCTGAGAGGCATCATGAAGAGGGCCTTCTGCAGGCAGGGCAGCTTTGCTCTGCCAGACCATCCTGAACACGGGGGATCACGACTGATTAGGCAGGAGAAGACATCCCTACTGCAGCCTCCACTGTCACTGGCTGCAAGACATGGGGAAGTAGGGAGGTGCTGGTGGCAGAGAGCTGGAGAGGACATGGGCACAGCGGATTTGGGAGGTGGAAGTGCTGGTGACATTGTAGCGGCAGCCAAGGTAGGAGTACATCTTGATAAGGTGCATCTTGGTAGATGGCCTGGCCCCAAACCAGACCCTGGATGTGGCAGCACTTGTCACCCTAGGCAGGCAGCTGCTCTTCAGCACGGGGAGGAGGAGGGTGGCAGGGGACCCGCTGCAGAGCTCCAGTGTTCCCTCATGGTGCCCCAGGATGGGCACCCATGACAACCCATTGGACAACCCGTTGTGTTGGGGTGAGGTGGGATTCACCTGGTAGCTGGCAAATAAATACCAAGTTTCAGCTGCAGCATCGAATGTTTTCCATAGCGGTTTGCACCACCTTCCCACGCTCTGCTGGCCCCTCACCCTGGTGCTTAGGGTGAGGCGCCCAGCAGCACTCAGCACATGTGTGAGGGGGATTTCTAAGGTGAACTGACCATCGCTCTGTGTTTCCCATGAGATTCCACCTACTTTCATACAGCCATGACTTACGACCTTCAGGAGCACTGATGGAAATCCAACACAGGACCCTTTTCCCCCTTCCCATTCTTGTGTTATCACCTGATGACTGCTAGCCACTAAAAGCCAACAAACATTTAAAACCAAAATACAGCAGAAGATAGATAGGCCAGAATTTGTTGTGACAAGAGTCTCTATTTGTCTTGTGAAATTTTCCTGTGAAAAGCCGAGGTCAGAAGATGAGAAACAGCAGAATACCAGGAAGCAGCCGTGGCTTTGTAATGCAAAAGTCGAGAGGAGAACAGGCCTAGTTTACATTTCCAAACCGAGTTATTATAGGAAGTGAGTGCTCTTCACTTTCCTTTATACAGATGTTTTATAGCACCCCCTTCCTTTTTCCCAAAAAACACTTTGGGTTAAAAAAATGCAACCAGAAAACCTAGTAAGAATAAATCCCTTTCAGAAAGACTTACGTTTTTCAAGTGTTAGGAAAAAACTTATTAGAAAATATTTCCTAGAACATCTTTTCTTTCATTAATTTGTGCTTTCTCTTAAAATCAAAAGCATTACACTTTTGGGTTACTCTCGAGGTTCAGTTCAGAACTTTCTTCTTTAAATGGTAACAAAGAAAAAGATGCCATTGTCTTCCTTCCCCGTCGGCACAACTCATCTGTTTCACAAACTTAGAATAACTGTTGCTGGTCGTGGATAGAATTCTAGTGATATTCAGCAAGGTATTTAAATGAATATTTTATAAAATTAAAACCAAAATTAATTTTACAGTCACTAATTTTACAGTGTCTAGGAATAAGAAAAGGTAAAACTTCTCCTGGGACTGCCCCCATTTTTAGATACACAACACTGCAAAACACCTCTCACGGGTGTGGAAGTGTAGCCCTTAAAGGAGATATGATTTGGCAAAAAGCAAGTGGTTTATATCAATCTCTATGATGCCATCTAAACCAGACGGATCTCAAAAGCAAACCGAAGCTATGACAGCTATACAGTAGCTGGGATGTCTTGTTTATGAACCAAATAAGGGGATTCTGACCACTGGAAAAAGGGTTTCTGTATGGATTTCAGTGAAGTTAGAGAACTAAATGCAAAATCTATCACTTGGGGACAGCTTATGAGACTTCTCAAGAGCCCCGGGGTTATAAATTAGTATCTGACTTCCAGTCAATAATTCACAAATTCTGGATTATCACACCACAATTTGAAATTATTTCAGATCTGGATGTTTAATTTTAATATTTAATAATGGTTTCCTGCTACAAATTATCAAAGAGGAATTTAACACATACAGTAATGAAAATTTTAAAAACTCTCCTCACTTTGTTTTGGTGGGCTACTACCCTGAGTGAGAAATTGCTACTGAGTGGAAATTGCCTAACTAATGCATTAGTTCATATCAGCCCAGTGTATTTTATTTATCTCGCTATGTTGTTATCAGTCATTTATTTGTCTGTATTACAGCAGTACCTGGAGACTCCAGATATGGGGCTCATTGTACTCCAGTCTGTAGGACCATTATGAAAAACATAAGCGTAGACTAGAGAAATATTCATCCACATGCAAAGAAAGAAAGTGGGAGGAAACCGAAGCTAATAAATAAATACAATAAGTAGGTTATAGTGGTCCCACTGCACCTGCAGGCTTGTCCTTATAGACTCTTTGATTACAGCAATTAAGAATGCACTATAAAACAGGTAATGCAACGTTATCTTGTTTCCAGTTAATATGTGTGTTTGCTAAGCTCTTCCTCATCTAAGTTATTTGCTTTTCTCTAATGACCAGGCCCAGAGACTTTCCAAGCTGTATTTAGCCTGGACCTACAAACAGCGCCTGCCTGCCCATGATGGACACCCAGCTCCAGCCCTGCACTCGCTGCAGACCATGAACTCCCACTAATCTTTGACTATATTCAAGGTTTTAAACATACCCCAGGCCAGTCCCGAAGGTACAGAGAGTCCTGGTTTCAGCCAGGACGGAACTAGTTTTGCCTTCAGCAGCTCCCGTGTTTGGATTTAGTATGTGAAACAAGGTGACAGCACGCTGCTGGTGTTTGTTGCTGCTGAATGACCAAGGACATCTTGCAGTTTCCCAAGTTTTGCTGATGTGCAGGTGCAAACACCTGGGAGGGTTTTTTTTTAGAGTTGATCTAAAAAACTCAAAGAGAGGATGCCATACCATAGGCGGCATGGCCGGTATAAATGTGGGTCGGCCATTGCTCTTGGGTTCAGGTTCGGGTTCCTTGTTCGGTTCGCTT